>WNGS01012912.1:22981-49387 GCA_020271785.1 Procambarus virginalis
CCCCCCAGAAGAGGCTAGAGGCACAGCCACCCCAGAAGAGGCTAGAGGCACAGCCCCCCAGAAGAGGCTAGAGGCACAGCCACCCCGAAGAGGCTAGAGGCACAGCCACCCAGAAGAGGCTAGAGGCAGAGCCACCCCAGAAGAGGCTAGAGGCAGTCCACCAGAAGAGGCTAGAGGCAGCAGCCACCCAGAAGAGGCTAGAGGCACAGCCCCCAGAAGAGGCTAGAGGCAGAGCCACCCCAGAAGAGGCTAGAGGCAGAGCCCCCCCAGAAGAGGCTAGAGGCAGAGCCACCCCAGAAGAGGCTAGAGGCAGAGCCACCTCAGAAGAGGCTAGAGGCAGAGAGCCCTCAGAAGAGGCTAGAGGCAGAGCCACCTCAGAAGAGGCTAGAGGCAGAGCCACCCAGAAGAGGCTAGAGGCAGAGCCACCTCAGAAGAGGCTAGAGGCAGAGCCACCTCAGAAGAGGCTAGAGGCAGAGCCACCTCAGAAGAGGCTAGAGGCAGAGCCACCTCAGAAGAGGCTAGAGGCAGAGCCACCTCAGAAGAGGCTAGAGGCAGAGCCACCTCAGAAGAGGCTAGAGGCAGAGCCACCTCAGAAGAGGCTAGAGGCAGAGCCACCTCAGAAGAGGCTAGAGGCAGAGCCACCTCAGAAGAGGCTAGAGGCAGAGCCACCTCAGAAGAGGCTAGAGGCAGAGCCACCTCAGAAGAGGCTAGAGGCAGAGCCACCTCAGAAGAGGCTAGAGGCAGAGCCACCTCAGAAGAGGCTAGAGGCAGAGCCACCTCAGAAGAGGCTAGAGGCAGAGCAAGCTCAAGAACTAGCTATGAAGAGGTTAGAAGTGAAGCAAGCTCAGAAAAAAAATTAGAGTTAGATTAAGCTAGCAGAATTTGGAATTGGATCAGAAAATGTCAGTGTTGACGATTTAGGAACACCTGGGCAGTTAAAGATTAACAAAAATGTCAAGTTTCCTCTATTCTGTGAGTCTGACCCAGACCAATTCTTCATACATTTTGAAAAGTTGGCACGGAGTATGGAATGGCCTGAAACACAATGGGTATCTCTTCAAGGTCAGTTGGTGGGAAAGGCACAAAATATTTGCAGCTATGCCTTTGAGTAACAGTTTTGACTATGAGAAGGTAAAAGCAGCCATCCTTACTGCTTATCAACTTGTTCCTGAGGCTTATTGGCAAAAGTTTAGACAACTGAGACGAGACCTAAGTCAAACCTTGGTAGAATTTGCACAAGAGAAATATCACATGTTTAACAAATGGTTAGATGCAGAAAAAATTAGGGATCTGGACTCTTAAAAACTTACTCCTAGTAGAAGAATTTTTATCTTGCATTCCTTCCAATGTGACTTTGTATTTGGCAAAGAAATTACCCAGATATATTTATGAGATGGCTAAATTAGCAGATGAATATGAATTGGTGCATAAAGTAACTCTTAAAAATAAAATTCAATCAAATAGACAAGGATCTGGTCGAGCAGTAAACTCCTCAGTCAGATTTGGGTCCCACATGTACCCAACAGCAGGGCAAGGAAACACTTTTTCAAAAGGTGCCAGGTGGTAAAGAGAGTAATGTGAAACCCAAAGAGGATCACACTAGTAATAAGCCTCACCCAGAGTTGAAACAGTGTTCCTACTGCCATAGGAGGGGTCATGTTGTTAAGAGTTGTTGGTTTCTTCACCCAGAAAAGAGGCCTATGGCACTCACAGTGTGTGATGGGAGGAAAACCAAATGTGTAACAAAAATAAATGGGGAAAAAAGCACGTGCTATAAGTCATTTGAGAGTTTATATCAAATGGAAAATTGCAGTGTGCAAATGGTTTGTGGCATGATAAAATTTTGAGGGATACAGGAGCATCCCAATCGTTATTATTATAGAGTGTGTTACAATATATACAGTCTACAGAGACTGGGGAGGTAATGATTATACAGGGAATCACTGGAGATTTCCAGACTGTACCCTTGAGAGAAGTAAACCTTGACTGTGATTTTATTAAAGGCAAAAGTTTAGTAGGTGTTAGTCCTAAATTACCAGTTGCTGGCATTGATCTAATTGTGGGGAATGATCTTGCTGGTAATCGAGTTAAAAGAGATGACCACCCAATAATTCTAATGAAGCCAGAGGTGATTAGGGCATGGACAGATCCTGAGGACAAGGTAATGTACCCAGCATGTGCCGTGACCCAGTCAAAATCAGAGTCTCAAATATCACAAACTCCCAATAATGTAAGTCAGGACACAAAATTAGAGGTTAACAAATCAAATAGTGAAGTGGATCTTTGTGACACTTTTATGGCCAAGTTGGAAGAAGCAGATGGGACCAGGATGGGGAGCACCTCCACCAAACCACCTTGGAAAAGGGGTAGGGGAGAGTAGTCCAGTTACCACATCTGGCTCTTCAGACTTGAGATCAAAATCAAATTTCATTTATCAGCAAAGAACTGATCCTACGTTGACTGACTTGCATAATAAGGCAGTAACTGAACTAGAAGCAGAATCGGAGGCTATGACTTATTACTACACTAAAGAGGTGTTGATGCGGAAGTGGAGACCTAGGAGCTCACCTGTGTCACACACTTGGGAGGTAGTTAATCAAGTGGTCCTACCGAGGGGTTAGAGAAAAAGTGCTAAGTGTAGCCCATGATTCACCAATAGGCGGTCATCAGGGTATTGCAAAAACATAATAAAATAAGCAAGTACTTTACCTGGCCTGGATTAAAGAAAGGTGTCATCCAGTATTGTAATTGATGTCCAGTATGTGTAAAAACTGGCAAACCAAACCAGGTAGTACCAAAAGCCCTTTTACAGCCAATTGTGGTGGCCGAGGAACCCTTTACCCATATTATTGTTGATGTAGTAGGCCTATTGCCTAGAACCAAGAGTGGTAATATGTATATCATCACCATGATGTGTCAGACTACACGCTTTCCTGAGGCATTCCCTATGAGAAATGCTACAACGAAAGTTGTGGTGAGGCACATAATGAAATTTTGTACTATTTTTGGTTTACCAAGAGTAATAGACAGACAATGGGGCTAATTTCACTTCCAAAGGTTTTCAGCAGTTTTGTGGGGAGTTTGGCATCCTCCATAAGACATCCACTACTTACCATCCTGAGAGCCAAGGTGCTTTGGAAAGGATGCACCAAACCCTTAAGCAAATGCTGAGAACCAGTTGCATGGAAACTGGCAGAGACTGGGATGATGGTCTTCCACTGATGCTCATGGCACTGAGGGATACTTATCAGAGAGTCCCTGGGGTGTTCACCCAACTCATTAGTTTTTGGCCATGAGGTGAGGAGAAGTCCACTAACCATCTTAAGAGATAAGTTGGTCGGAAATCCAAAGAGTGTTGTGCAGGTAAACTATATTCATGACTTACAAGATAAGTTAAACAAAAACAGGGCTAAAGCCTTAATTCATCTTAAAGAAGCTCAAGGAAAAATGAAGGCACCGTACGATAAAAAGACAAAGCAACGACATTTTGAGGCAGGTGATAAAGTGGTGGTACTAATGGCACGACAGGGACCAACATTGTTGCATAGGTTCCAAGGTCCTTATACAGTGATAAAGAAACTCAGTCCCACCAATTATGTAATCCAAACACCTGATCTCAAGAGAAAGGAAATAGTAGTGCATGTGAATAGATGAAACTAACACAGAAGGGAACTACCAGTACCAACCAGGTGCTTAGTGTAGCCCATGTAGATGAGAATAATGGGGAATGTGATTTTAATGGTGTACCTAATGCTCATGTACCTTATTTTAGCAATGGGGAGTGGTTGGCTAATGTCCAGAAAATGGTGGAACATTTGTCGTCAGAGCAGAAGCAGGACTTGGAGCAGTTGCTGACTTCTCATGCAGACATCTTAGGCGATATGCCCACCCAGACTACAGTTATTCACCACGACATCGAGGTGACAGACAACCAACCAGTCAAGTCACACCCATATAGTCAAAAACCCTACCAAATTGAATCTCATCCGGAAAGAAATCGACTACATGCTTCAGCATGGATTGGTGAGACCTAGCAGCAGCAGTTGGAGTATTCCTTGTATTTTGGTTCCAAAAAAGAATGGAACTTACAGGTTGGTCATTGACTACCGTAAGCTAAATGTAATGACTGTTGATAACTTTCCAATACCTAGATTAGATGAGTGCATAGACAGTGTTGGTAAAGCCAAGTTTGTAACTAAACTAGATTTGTCAAAAGGGTACTGGCAAATTCCTTTAACACAAAGAGCTCGGGAGATGAGTGCATTTATAACTGCAGATGGGTTGTATGAATTCACTGTATGCTTAATGCCTTTTGGGCTGAAAAATGCCCCAGCAACTTTCCAGCATCTTATGAACTTAGTGTTAAAAGACATACAACAATGTAGAGCTTACTTGGATGATATTGTAATTTTTCACAATTGGGAGGACCATATGAAAGGTTTGGCTAAACTATTAAAATGCTTAAAGGAGGCTAATTTAACTGTAAACTTACATTAATGTACTTTTGCTAGAGCTAGTATTTCTTACTTAGGATATGAAGTGGGAAAGTGTTACCACTCAAAAATAAAATAAATGATATATTAGAGTATCCAGTGTTGACTAGCAAGAAGGAGGTGCAAAGATATCTAGGAATGTGTGCTTATTATAGGAAATTCTGTAAAAAAATTCAGCAATTGCAGCTCCTTTGACAAACTTGCTATGCAAAAATGTAAAGTTTAGATGGTCTCAGGAATGTCAGGATGCATTTACTAAATTAAAAGGAATGTCATCTGGTCCAGTGTTAGCTACTCCTGACAACTCTAAGCCATTCAAACTATATTTAGATGCTTCGGACTGGGGTGCTGGTTTTGTGCTAATGCAAGATGATGATGAGGGTATTAATCATCCAATACATTACTATTCTAAAAAATTTACTAAATGTCAACAGAATTACTCCACAGTGGAGAAGGAGGCTTTATCATTATTACTAGCTGTTAAAAAAATTGACATTTATTTATCAGCCAATAATGTTGAAGTGTTTACTGACCATAACCCCTTAACATTTATTGCTAGCATGAAGAATTCCAACCAAAGAATATTAAGGTGGTCTTTATTGTTGCAAGAGTACAATTTGGTCATCAAACATATTCCAGGAAAATTAAATATAGTAGCAGATGCACTTTCTAGATTGCCAAAACCTGGGGTGACTTAGGGTTGTACTACTGCTCAGAGATTTATATATTATTGTGTATCTAGTGCTTATTATATATCATTTACTGTTTCTTTACAATTATTATGAAATCTGTTTGAGGTGTTAATTGTGAAAAAAAGTGAAATTCCTTTATGAATTTCTTTTTTTTTCTCTCCACGGCCGGTCGAGCCGAGCAGACAGCACACTGGACTTTTGATCCTGTGGTCCCGGGTTCGATCCCGGGCGCCGGCGAGAAATAATGGGCAGAGTTTCTTTCACCCTATGCCCCTGTTACCTAGCAGTAAAATAGGTACCTGGGTGTTAGTCAGCTGTCACGGGCTGCTTCCTGGGGGTGGAGGTCTGGTCGAGGACAGGGCCGCAAGGACACTAAAGCCCCGAAATCATCTCAAGATGGCTTAGGAGGGGTGTTACGAACCTTACCTCCTGTGGAGGTTGGTTTCGGTTGTAAAATGTTGGTAGACTCCTCCTCTTCTTGAGAATAGGTGCAGTTTGCATGAAGGGTTTACCCTCCCAATGACTGCACCAGGACAAATGTAGGGAAATGCGTAGACGTTAAGGAGGAGAAGAAAGTCAAGTGTTGGATGTGGCGGGCCATAGAGAGAGGAGTGGCGACGGAAACAAAGGTGGACGTTAGAGGGAGACTCCCCGCAGCATAGGGCGGGGTGTCGAATGCACGGCGGCAGCTGAACCACGCACGGCGGATCGGTGCGCGCAAGACGTCAACTAATATTTCTCCGGGAACTTGTATATCGGAAAGCGCAAGCAGTACGCTTCCCAAATCACCCACAAGTCATCGGGCAGCCGGCCACCAGGCGGTGCCCTCGGCTGAGACATCTTATCCGGCACCCTATAAACAAACTCCTTCACCCGCGACACCCAGACAGTGGACGAGCACCACGGGATCGGAAGCACCCGGGCATCCCGATAAGGGCCCAACACCGGAATCCCACAGGGCACGACCCCAGCAGTCGGGAAGAGTCTACCCCCAGACCGGGGCAATGAAGGAGGGGGAACCGCAGGGGATGCAGGAGCGGCATCGACCCCACCACAGGGCACAGGAGCCGAGGCCCTCCAGCGCACAACTTTCCGCAACACCACGACGAGGTCCCGATCATCAGGGGCAACCCCCCACTGCAGAGATCCAACAGCAGGCGACGCAGGAGGTGGGGGCACAGGTAGCAACTTCGGAGCCCCTCACAGCACCATCATCCACGGCAGGGGACGCCAGAGCACCATACTCCCCCACCTCCTCCCAAGGCACACCACGAAGGGGGGAAGACACTCCGAGCCCGCCGAGAACGTTTCGAGACAGGCCCACCACACCACTCCCAGCAGGCCCCACTGCAGGCACAGCCACCATCTTTACATCCACACAGGTCACACCAGCACCGTCCGAAGAGTCCACAGAGGCCACATCACCCACACTGTCCACATTATCCAGGGAAACAGCCTCAGAGCACCGACGCGCACGCTTCTGCAAAGGGACGGAAAGAGCAGAACTACAGTCGCCAACACACAGGCACGGCAGGCACCTCTCCCTGCTGAAGCCCCCCCTCCAATACAGCAGAACCTGCGTCCCCGGGAGCCGGTATCATATCCACAGGCGGGGGCGGGACATGAACCTCCACCGGGACATCCTGCACTACATGCAGCTCGGGCGACAGCCCAACCCCCACACACACCGGCTCAACAACCCCAGGGGCCACAACAACCCCAGGGGCCACAGCAGCCACCAGACATGCCGCACAGGCTGTAGAACTCGCCTCAACAGGGGAAGCAGTAGACAGGCAATCAGGCGCCTCAGGCTCGGCACCCACTCCGTCCTCAGAACCGGCCGAACGCAACAGGGGCGGAAAATCCTCTGCACGAAAAACATGCACTCGACCAGTCGCTCCCACGTCGCACGCTGCAGCCAGATGACCCTCGTGACCACACTCATAACAGGTGCGCGGTTGACCCCGATACAGGCAATGGAGCATGCAACCCAACAAGGACATCGACGACGGTACACAACACTTCAGCGACATCGTCAGGGTGCGGGAGCCGTCAAGCATAGCAACACAGTGCCCGGCAACGACCTTGTTCCACCGAATACTTAACACCGTCCCAAATCATTCAAAACATGAGGTTAAAAAGTCGTCCTGAAATTCAAAGGGGCACCATGCAGCGTCACAGACGTCAAGGTAACACCGAGATTCACCACCATAACAGAACCAGCAGTATCAGGGAGAGGGTAAACACGCCCCTCACACCGCCGAGAAACGCCTGAAAGGCAGCCTGGAGGCGGAACTTGACCACAGCATGGTTGTCCTGAAGCAGCTGGATGCCCACCAGGTCCGACAGCTGCACATGTAGCACGTCCACCAGGGCGACACCAACCAACGGATGGTCCATAGGCACCGTAAATGCCAGACCAGCCGACAATGTCCTCTGCACTTGGGGGCGAGAAGACCCCATGGCTAAGGCAAACGTCACCCTGTCAGTGGCAAACCACCACTAGCAGGGCAAACCAGCAATCACCCAACGTAAACACTAGTCAGGAGCGGAGAGACCTCAGGAACGTCCGACCTGGCCGGTGGCCACCACGCAACTCTGGTGGACTTGGTGGAGAGAGTTTATTAGAATAAATCCACAGCTGAGATCAGAGAGGCCGCGAGTTACCAGTTATACTCCGCCCAGTAAAGTAGTGCTTTCTCAGCTGGAGGTTGTCAGAAATAATGTGAACTGGAATAGCCTAACTATGTAAGGGAAAAATGGACTATCAAAAAGTATGCATGGGAAATATGGTAAGTAAGTAATTATCAAAAGAAGGCACCAAACCGGAAAGGCTATATAGCACGATCAAACGTGTGGAATAATCGGAGGGCGCTAAATATCACCAAGGATGCCAATACGAGAACAAAGACGCATAAGGCGAACGATATCAAAAGTATCCGAGTCACCAAGAATTCTATTGAGGGACAAGTGACTGCGAGGGGCGGTTGGAAAGCAAGACATACGCTCGTCCCGGAAGTCAGGACATTCAAGAAGGACATGCACGACTGTAAGAGGGACAATGCAATTAGGACAATAAGGAGCAGGGCGGCGCTCCATCAAGTGACCATGGGTTAAGCGAGTATGGCCAATACGCAACCTCGCCAGAGCAGTTTCCCACCGCCGGTTACGGTGGTAGGAGGATGGCCACGAGGAAACAACATTTAAGAGTACGGAGTTTGTTACCAGTAACAGACGACCAAGAAGCCTGCCAACGGGTAAGGATGGAGGAATGGATAACCGGGTAAAAGTCGGAATAAGGAATACCTTTACGAGAGATGGGACAAGAGTGGACAGCTTCCTTGGCGGCAGCATCCGCACGCTCATTTAAAGACACACCAATATGGCTGGGAACCCAACAAAACTCAACCGACTTAAACTTACTGTGAACAAGAAACAGCCAATGCTGGATCGACAACTACTGGATGAACCGGATTAAAGGACCCGAGAGCCATGAGGGCACTACGAGAGTCAACAACAACCACAAAAGAAGACTGACAACGAGAAAGCAGGGGACGAAGAGCATAGTGAATAGCATAAAGCTCCGCTGTAAAGATGCTAGTCTCCGGAGGTAAGCGACACATAAGTGCGATCAGGAAAAACAACTGAGTAGCCAACACCGTCCGCAGACTTAGACCCATCGGTGAAAACAGAAACGGAGCGGAGTGGGAAGAAAAGTGCTCAAGGAGGGAAATATGGTAAATAAAATCCATAAGAGTTAGATTGAATATGTAAAGAATAGAGTATTAAGGGGCGAAGATGCGAGAGGTGGACGCCATCTTGACTGGAGGGGGTGGTGTATCGCTGCCGATCGATCCTGCTATTTGAGGGGTTTTCTCCGGCCGCACAGTCAGATAAGCCTATCCTTGTATATAACCAGGGTTGCAAGATTGGGTAGAGTAGTATTACAGAAGTTGGAGAGGTTTCATAAGAGTCCAGGTTTCCTAGAGGCTTAAATGTGTGTCATTGGATGATAGGGGTGGTGGCTGGGTGCAAGGTACCAGGTATGGGACGGTGAGCCATGGGGCAGCCATTGCCACTTGAGGTTATAAGACTAATACAGTGATTTTATGTTGTGAGGAAATCGCCTTGTTGAATGTATTCATGTGTGACTTACAAGTATAAATTTGTGACTTTGTACTAGGTGGTTTTCCTTGCTCCATGTTTTACCCCTCGACAACATTTTAAGGTCCACCACCACCAAATTCTTGATAGGTCTCTATGACAACAAAATCGTATCACTACTGATAACAAAAGTAAGACACAGGCCGTGATAGTATGCATCAGATTATTGCGATTTGTGTGTAATGAGGTAAGGGCGAAGAGGGAGGACGGCCTATTGACATAGCTCGAGTGCATTGGGAGTTGTGTAAAACCCTGGTTTGTGCCTCGGAGAGGTTGCAGGATCCAGTAAGTTCAGTAGAACTTCGGTTTCAACTCTTTACCATGTCGTAGCTCAGTCGATTAACGCAGCGTCTGGGATGCTCTCGGACGCAGGTTCGAATCCTCGTCACGGCCCTTGTGGATTTGTTTATATTATTATTTGAGAAAATTTCCGTTTTGAATGAACAGCATATGTAAACATTTATGAATGCATCTGTGGGGTCGACCGCTGGATCTAATGGACTTGAGTCTAGGACGGGTTGTGAATTCCTCATGATGAGATCAGGGCAAGTGTCACACAGGTATAATGCATTTTTTGCAACCGCCCAGGAAGATACAATGCAGAGCCTGCTGACCGCAGTAGTCAGGGCAGGTATATTCCCATTAAATTGGGAATATACGATAATACATATATTATATATATGTATACATATACATACATAAGCGCGAACAAGCCTGAACGGTCTCCAGGCATATAGTATATACATACATATATATATATATATATATATATAGACGCCATTGAGGACATACGTGTGGAGGTGGTGCTGCTGCTTTCTCAGCCATTACCCAAATACATCTTGGCCTCACCGTACCAAGACAACCCTATTCACCGTGAAAATACCAAGCAGGTGTGGGAGTGGCCAAAAGTGCCTAAGATGTACCATCTCTGCGAACGCTTATCAAAATAGGCGAGTCGGCATTGTGACGTCATCGAGGCTGGAGTGAGGGGCCAAGATGGCCCCTGCAGGTCTCCCATAGTGAGGGAAGGTGGGGGTGAGTGAGGGGTGTTGTGTGGTCAGGAGAGAGGTGGGAGTTACTCGTGTTACAACCAATGTTTTTTTTCTATTTTTAAAATTTCGTTGAACAAGTTACGTTGTTATCGATAATTGGGGTAACACAGCTATCATATTTTGTGTACATCACACGTTCATTGAGTCAGTTTACAATTGTATGATATATACATTATTGTGCAGTGATATATATGGGGAAATTATACCAGTTTTTGGTGTCACCCTGAACCCCCCCCCCCAACCCCGCGCGCCGGGAAGTACCCACTCTCCCCCCCTCCTGCCCAACCCCATCCACGTCGCCTCTCCCACCCATGAGGCCACCTTGCCACCGCACCACACATCCATTGCTTGGTGGGTGTATACTCTCCCATTGTATTGGTGGGTAACGGAACACCAATCTGTTTCCCCAGGCTTCCAGACGTGGCTCAGGTCATAGCAGATACCCAGACTCCACTCATCTGAGTGGCCAGCTGACCATCTCTCCAACCTCCACCCATTTTGGCTTGGCTTGGCTTTTCCAAGCCAAGATGAGCCATATAGCACAGGTAAACAAGGCCGTTGTCAGGTGTGGGACAGGGTATGCTATATCCGGTCGAGTGACGGTAATGTGCACAATCATTACCACAACCAAACCCGGTGTTTGGGTGTTCTGTGCCCTCCCATGGAGAACATCAGTCAACAGCCCACACCATCCGCCAGGCAAAACACCTCCCAGAGCTTCACTTCGACAGATAACCTATCAGAAGCTATCAAAACAGTGGCTTAATCCTTATCAATCAATTAACATTGGCCAGAACCTTACAACACATCACTAAAGCAGCCCCCCCCCCCATGAAGATTCCAAACTATCCGCCCTCCTGAGGGAGGTTAACGACCCTCCTGGAACGGCCCGATTGACTGATGAAGATTAAGCCACCCAAGAGCTGGCACAGGCATGAATAGCTCGTAAGTGGAACAACCCAAGCATGGAACAACCCAAGCATGGAACAACCCAAGCATGGAACAACCTCCTACTGTCTGACAATATATGTCAAGCCACCTCTGCAAGGAGACAAAACCTTAGTTGCCTCAAGTCATCAAAACCATAAATGATCTTCCCAGAGAGGGCAACCAGGTGCGCCTTTCCCACTCGTGCAAGAAACACCCACTGTAGCGAAAAGCAACAGTGGCGTATCCGAGATATCGAAAATCAGAGTAACAGTCACCAAAAAAAATAGTAGAAACACTGTTAGCAATCGAGTCCTCGTTGGTGACGACTTATTGCGCCTATAGAGATGCCACAACAACTCAAGTCCTACGGAACAAACACCTATGCAGGGCTCCACGTAAGGATGACATTCTACCAGTTGGGGTTACTGGATCAGAACCTCTCTAGGTGGCCAAATCTGTGGTCCATAAAGCAGCCTTGTTCGTCCGAACAGGGGCAGCAGGTGGGTTCACAGGACTAAACCCCAACCTCATCAAACAAATGCTCAACCCTGTACTGGGTGACATTGCATACAGTCTCTTGGTGGAACTAACCAGATTCACCAGCACATGTCTTGCTGCCAACATGCCAGAGACCATAATCTAATCTTATTTTGGAGCATCTCTGTGCTCTAAAGAAAAATGGAGGGGATCAGACCAATTGCTCTGGGCAATTCCCTCCGTCGTCACATCGCAAAGACTGCTGCGAGAACAGCTAGCCAGGCAGCGGCCAACATACTAAAGTCAAAACATCTCGGGTTCGGCATTCTACAAGGGTGAGAGACAGCAGCTCATGCAGTTCAAGCTTTCATTGCTAACATCACAGACGAAAAGGCCCCTGATCAAGCTGGATTTCAAAAATGCCTTCAATTTGGTGCAGAGGGATGCTGTACTCTGTGCAGTTCATCGTCATTTCCCTTCCCTCTACCCTTTTGTACAGTCATGCTACTCTATGGATCTAGAGCTACTTTTTGGCGAATTGAAATTGACTCGCGAGAAAGTGTCAAACAGGGTGACTCCTTTGCTCCTATCTTTTTTGGCTTAGTCATCAAACAAGTCACAGAAGCCCTGTCCAGTGAGGTTAACATCTGGTTCTTGGATAATGGTACCCTAGCTGGTTCCCAAGACACCCTCCTGGAGGACATGAGAAAAATCCAGTAGCCAGTTGCTATTTTAGGCCTCACTCGAAACTAAGTGCGAAATAATGTTCTAAATAGGGCATTTGAGAGAGAATAGAGGGTGTTCTGCCAAATATCCATATAACTAAACCTGAATACAGAGCACTCCTAGGAGCCTCCCTGGAATTGAAAGCCATTAATGAGGTCCTTGGTAAGAATATTGCAGACCTTAAGAGGATGGATGGGAGGATAGAGGATATTTATGCTCATGATGCACTTGACCTCATCACCAGTTGCCTGTACCTCCCCAGGTTAGGTTAACCTCCTTTCTGAGGTGTTCACTATCCTACAGTAGCCAAAAGCTAGGTGATATGACCTTTTACTGAAATCAATGTTAGAAAAAGGCCTCAACCCCTCTCTATGACCTACAGTGGAAACCGCCTCTGTTTTTGTAAGACTTGTGGGCCTCAGAGTTCGAACAGCAATGCAAATCACTGTACCAGACTTCCTGTCCTCCTCAACATCCGACAACCTTGAACAAAATTCTACCTTCCTACTTCGATCAGCTGGCAGGCGTACATTATCCATGTGCCACCGAGTGGGCCTCTCTTGCAGGCCAATCACGTCAACCACCATCATCAAAAGCCTACAGGCAATCCTGCTGGGATGGCCCCATTGTTGGTCAAGCTGCTAAAGAGTGCCTGGGTGCTGCAACAACAACAACAACATCAGAAAACGACATTGCTTTCCTCACAGCAGTAGCTGCCCCACATGCAGGGGACTTCCTGTTAGAAAGCACACACTCGGCAACTGGCACAGGTCTCACACTACACGCCCTCCGTATTGCTGCCCCAATCCCCACATATACATATTGGTGAATTTGCAGTTAGGTTATGGCCGAGAGGTACGACCACCTTGGCCCAGTCCGTAGAATTACACAAAGCCACCCAAAGCCTGCTAGCATTATGTAGGTGATGAAGAAATATTGTATATTTACTCACTATAATGTTAGTTCTGAATGCAGAAAATCATCAAACCCATTTTTGCTCTGAAATTATCAAATTTCATAATGATATTATAAGTAAATATTTGGCAGGTAACGCCATAGAAAAGTCGAGTGTCCAAGCGACAATGTTGTGGAGCGACTTGTCCAAGACATTGTTGCCTGGCGAGTATTTGCGGCATATCAGCCTCCTGTACACAGTGATCCAGTTGTTGCACTTCTCTGCTCAACTTGTCCAAAATTTAATTGGTGATATAATTATACATACGCAGTCTCCTTGGTAATATCATTCATAAATAGCAACAAAACATTTAATATTTATTTAAAAACCGTGTCTGGAAGTTAAATGAACTCCACAGGACAACAATTTTGTTATATAGATAATACCGTTATTCGTTGGTAAGCTTTCGTAATTTAAGCTAATGTCTTTTTTGCTCATAGAGTACCGAACCATACACGCTCTCTGGTATATTGCTTAATTAAAAGATTCACATAAAAGCTAATATTTGTATATCTTATCAGAAAGGCAGAGATAATAGTTTTTGTGAATCCATCTCAGAGAATATACCTTATTAGAGGAAAGATATTTATATTTTAAACAAGGTTTCTTGGCCGACGCTCTCCTTATCAATGGGAACTACGACCTTTCGAAGATGAATGATAATTTAATCTGGATACTGTAATAAACGAAGTTTTCCATATCATAAAGACAAATATAAGCTGCATGTTAATACTTTGGCATAAATATAACTGAAGTGAAAGTTAAGATATATGATTTTTTATAGTTAGTTGATGGCTAGCTCCAGGAGTGTGAAGGCCTGCACACAAGCCAATCAATTGTGTAATTAATTTGCATATATACTAATTAACTTTAAAGGTTTATATGTCAGAATAAAGACAGATGTAGACAATATTGTGACTACAAGAAAGTAGTCAAGAAATATATCTTAAATGAATGCCAAGATATGGTTAAATAATACCACACCATCGCCAGTGTCTGGACACATGAAAACTTTCTACGCATCAGTGTCCAGCCAGGCGGGGAATACAGGCTTCCCAATTCTGATAATTTATGTAATTCACAGAGATGAGTTGATAAACGTTAATGTTTTATATTTTATTGAAAATAGATATAAACTTTCTTTTCAAACATTTATATATAACAATATTTCAATTATAAGAACCAATATATATTTAGGATTTAACAATTTCTTACCAAGTTGCAATGATACCTTAATTGCACTTTATCTTCACCATTTACATAAAGAAATTAACTTATAAAATTGTTGTAACTAATACACAAAACAGCAGTAAAGATATACATATGTTAATTATGATGCAGGATCGATGTCAAGCTGAATTATGGCCGAGATAATCAGATTATATACTGTGAGTCAGCCACAAGCAAGTAATTATCAAAAGAAGGCGCCAAGCTGGGAATGTCAGCCACAAAGAGCTCTTAACCCCATTTATACTAACTCTGTTTCCTTTGGAATAGCCATGCCCTAATCCAACTTAATATAGCACCCCCAATACCATGAGCCTCTATTTTTTTAATCAGTCTTTCATGTGGCACTGTATCAAAAGCTTTGCTAAAGTCAAGGTACACGACATCACAATCCTTACCACTATCAACTGCCTCAACTATGCTGGAATAAAAAGATAGCAAATTTGTTAAACATGAACGGCCATTTGTAAAACCATGTTGCGACTCATTAATTTATGTTTTTCAAGATGAAGACGAATTGTATTTGCAATTATCGATTCAAGTAACTTTCCCACAATAGACGTTAGGCTAATTGGCCGATAGTTTGACGCAAGTGATCTATCTCCTTTCTTAAAAATTGGTACCACATTAGCTACCTTCCATGACTCTGGCCCTCTGCCTAACTCAATTGATTTATTAAATATGGTAGACAGTGGCTCGGAAAGCTCCTCTTTGCATTCTTTAAGCACCCTGGCAAACACTTCATCCGGCCCTGGGGATTTCTTCATATAAAAAGAGTTATAATTTGGGGAATTAACTTAGTCATCCAACGCTGGACACATTCAAGTGAATTTATAAGCATATGATACACAACATGAACCAGAATCCTGGCTGTGTTGATGTTGACTTTTCCCTTTCACAATATATACTAAAATGTTCTAAACTTTCTTACAAACGTGACCTAACATGAGCCTACCCTTTTTTTATCTTTTTTTTCTTTCTCTTGTTTTCTCTAACGATCCCTTTCTTATTCCTATTATTTCCCCCTTTATTACATCTTACCTTCCGTACCTGTTGCCTTGGTTTTTCTTCCTCTACAATTTCCTTGGCCTCACCTCACCTGCCCAATATATACTGAAAGCTTTCAGTTATTTTCTCCAAGTCACATTGGCATAGATGGTAATGAAAAGGCAGACTCACTAGCAAAAACTGCCACTGCTCTACCTGTTGTACAGGTTCAAATACCTCCAAGTTTCTCACAGATAAAGGAGCAAATCAAGAAGAAAATATTCTCAACTATTAAAGGTCGCCACAGAGCCAAAGTAGCGGAAGGAAGATCCACTGCGATATGGTACGAACAAGCCACTGGGTACTCCTCTTTCAAGCCTGGCAAAAAGATATCCAGAGACATTGCAGTAGCCATACACAGACTCAGGCTTGGTTACAAGTGCTGCTGGGAGGTAATGAACCCAATAGTTAAAGAGTGTCACATATGTGAAACTGAGGCAGGGGCGCCACTGTTGCACTACTTACTGGAATGTGAAGCTACTGAACCCCTGCGCATCAAACTCAACATTAATCCAACGACAGCAGCTGCATTAGATGCACATTCCACCGCGACTACAATGATTAGAAAAGCCGTTGAGGAATGGGACTCATTAGTGAGCAATCTACATCCACCACCAAGATAAAGTTAATAAAACAGGATTAAAACCAGTGCACTAAAACAAGCGATAAATAAACAGGAAAAAGATAAATCCCCTCCTCCATTTTAAACTTAGACCCAAATATCACAGGAAAAAGTTTATCATGTATAACCGAACTCAATTACGGGCTCACCATAGCTCGTGCTACATGGACACTTCGTCCTGAGTAGCTAAATCTTTAACAACAACAGTTATTTTCTCACCAGGTCGTTGACCAGACCCCACACTTGAAAGTGAAGGGACGACGAAGACGTTCTGAGTAGCTAAATCTAAAACAACAACAACAACGTTTCAAGATGGCATCAGGAATGACTACCAGAACGGAAGCAACCCATATGGCCTACTTCGACCTACCAGAAAAAGCAAAACGCTACATCAGGGAACTGCAAGATTCGCTTCGGGAAAAAGCCATATTGCTCGACCATGTTCCAGCTGATCCGGAATACGCGCACTTCACCCTCGGCTATTTCGTATTAGATAAAAGTAAGGAGTTGGGACAGTGTTAGTAAATAAGTAGTGTAGACCAGGGTTAGCAGAATTGGTGAGTGGGAGTTTACAAAGTCATTCACAGATCAACAGATTATATTATCCAAACTAAGCTGCTTGTGGTGAAAGAAGCCACGTTAGGTTCTTGAATTTTTATATATTCTATATTATGAACTCACAAGAGTGTGATTTATCTGCGTACGTGTCCCTAGACACGTACTACCAGTTGAACCATGACTAAAGAAATATTTCTAGTATAGTTACTTGAAGTTTGGAAGGTACCAACATTAGCGACAGTATACATGTATTGGTCAAACTGTTCATTTGTTTTTAAAATTAAACATTTTCTGAATTTGCGTATATACATAGCAGGTTAAATATGAAATTATAACATTCTTATTTTGTAATTTCAGACAAATGGAAGAAGGTACATAAGCTTGACCCGACAGATAAGGGTGTTGTGTACATAATTAGTCAACTTATTCAGAAATTCAAGGTAGGTACAACAACCTCGTACTTGTTAAATTGATCAGTAAATGCAAACTAAACCGCTATAGTTGAGGAAAGATGTTCGATTAATCCTCGAATTGAGGATACGGTTCGATTAATCCTCGTCCATTTCGTAGCACTTAATGTCTCCCACAATCGGTCAAAATTTAGCATCATTGCACTTATTAACCCCATTAAAAACGTTAAGAATATGTGAATGAGAGTAATTGCAGAAAGCCTATTGGCCCATACGAGACAGCTCTTGTTTATATCCACCCAATCTCATTAATATGTCAAACCTACGCTTGACACAATCAAGGTACCTCACTTGTATTATGGTATGAGGTAATTAGTTCTGCACAATGTCAACCATATTACCGAACGAATATTATCTCATTACACACAGAAATCACAATAACGTGATGCATCAGATGAACAAATCCTTGAGGGTTTGAACCTACGCCCGGGATGATCCCAGACGCGCCTCCTCCCTGTAGATGCTGTGGGAGCCTTGTGAGGACAGTTACACCCAAAGTTGCCATTATTTTTACCATGTCGTGGCGCAGTCGAATAAGGCGCGTCTGGGGTCATCTCGGACGTAGGTTATTCACGGCCCTTGTGGATTTGTTCATATTAATTCATTCTCCGCCTGTCTAGAGAATGTAATTTAAGCTTTTAAGCTTTAAATAATAGTTCTTATATATTTACTTACTATTCGTCCATATTAACAACGTGTTCTCCTTTTCCTCAGAAAAATGAACGGCTGAGCGTCGACTTAGACGGCCTAGGGTGTTTTGACACAAGTGTCATTTTCATAGAGATTCACGAGTCACAGAAGCTGGTCGATCTGCGGCGGGAGATTATTGACCTCCTGGACAAGCACGGTCTGTGCCTTCAGATTTACAGTTTTGCACCCCACGTCACAGTATTTAAGCGACGGTGGGTGAATGATAATGAACTTGCTCATTTTAGGACACCCAGGGTTCAAACCCAACATCGGGAAATCTTAAGACAACTGATAGAATCTGCAAACATTCCCTCCCGAACGAAAATCGTTATTCCAAGGGTGCGCTTTAAGGAGTACACCCTGAAGTATGCTGCCCAATCTATAAACATGCCCATGTCAAACGGGCACTTTGCTAATACCCAGCCACCCTTGGAAAATACCAATACCGTATATCCCTATATTGTGGCTCGGATGAATGAACCTGAAACAAACACACAAACACCATTTAGACGAGAAAGACAGTCTCAGACGACGAAAAAGCTTGTTGATTCCTCAGACGACGACTGAAACAACTGAAACAAACAGCCAAGGAGGACAGCTAAGGCGACGCCAAAGCTTCTCAAATTATATGTAAATTATTTTATATTTATAAATGATAAAGTAAATTATAAATAATATTTATTTGTTTTTATTAACGAGAACTGTTAGTTCGATGACCATTACTAAAACTGAATTTGTCTTCATTCAGTATTTTTATAAACATGATATAATATGATATAATAATACATGATTTATAAAATGTATTCTGTTTTGATATAATACAATATATGTATGATATAAACAATAACAATGTATGATATAAGATACAATATAAATTGTATGATACAAAATACAATATAAATTGTATGATAAAAGATACAATATAAATTGTATCTTGAACTACTCGACGCCTCACCGAACCTCAGTGGGTCGTCTCTCCGTTCTGCCTCTGTGTCTGCTGATTACAATATAAATTGATATCTTGTATCATTAATTGTATGGTATATATGCCAGAAATCTTATTTTCCAATTGGGTGCAATAATTTTTACACAATAAAATCACCAAGATAGTAAGAGTGACTCTTCCCTTTATAATACATATTCATATATAACTGGATCCTTTAACACTTACAATGGGAAATATTCCCCAATTATAACATTATTAACTACTTAAAACTCACTGTACCGCGGAGGAGGATTTTTAGCTTTTAAGACTAACTACAAATTAATACTTAAATGTAGGTATTTTGAGGATTATTCACGTTATTAAAATATGAATTATAAGTTTAATATTGCTGCCATATCTGTGACGTCACCGCGAGGATTGAGTAACAACTATTTTCTTTGGCCTCGTAAGTGAGATAAAATCTAACACATCATATATTAAACAAATCAATATATTCAGTTCTGATTCGAATAAAACAGTCCAACTCCTAATTTTAAAACGGTTAATTCTCACATGAACGGCAGCGTGCGTGTGGGGCCATATTGGTTTGGACGGCCAAGAGAACGTGACGGTTTGACCGGCCATGAGAACGTGACGGTTTGGCCGGCCAAGAGAACGTGACGGTTTGGCCGGCCAAGAGAACGTGGCGGTTTGGCCGGCCATCAGAACTTGTCCCTCGACACGAGGAAGGGAAGATTATGAGCCAACAATGGACCCAACTGAAATACTCTAAAGTTGAAGTAATCATACTGAACTCCTTTTTTTTCAATGAAAGATTAATTTTAAAATTTAGGGATGATATAAGTACAATTTCTCTGATCATGGAAGTTCATATGATGATTACATCCTTAAATGTAGGTATGGATTTCTTTTTTTAAAAGAAATGGATTTCTTTTAAAAGTCTTTGACTAAAGGTCAAAAATAATTTTGACTTTTAGTCAAGGACTCAAGGCCCCCGCACCACCATCTGGACTCTGCCTTGGATTACCAATCAGGGCTCTGATTTGAATTCCCCTGCAAGAACTCTGCCTTGGATTCCCTATCTGGACAAGGATACTTAAACTATTACTGTCGAACTAAAAACAACAGTCAGTTAATAATGCGCATAAATTTTAAACAGCAAAACTTTTTAAGAAGAAGCATGAGATCAAACAAATATTGGAATTGCCCCTACCCCCCTTCCCTCATCTCAATTCTGATAGTTGTGTTTAGTGTGACTAAACACATATCTTTTTCCTTAACTTTTCGTCGGCCTGTGATGGCAGCTGTGATGCTTTTCTCGTTGCCTAAGATACCGTCGGTACTTTGCCCGTTTTGGGCGGATTCTTTATGTGCGGATGAACGCCAACTGAACGGAATGTGGGCAGAGGGCAGTACTCTACTCACTCCCCTCCAGTTGATATTGTGTAGTCGTGTGTGTGTGTGTGTGGCTTATCTTATGAATGAGAGATGTCTCGTATGGGCCAATTGTCCTTCTGCAGTTACCTTTTATTCTTACGTTCTTAACAAATGTCCTCCCATCTCTTCCTCCGCGCTCTAAGATTCACGGCTTGGTTCCTTGATTCTGAAATTTTCTTTAGAATCATTCTTTCGCCTTGGTTACCCTTTACATTTTTATCACCTTTGCCTATTCTCAAGCTAAACAAAATTTCTTTCATCCTAAACCTACTACCAACACTAGTTGCAGTGGGCTTTGTCTTTCCTTCATATCTGTACTTAAAACTGTTACCAATACCTTTCGTTCTCTTGATATAAAGTTCGCCTAACACTTTTCGTAGCGATCTAGTTCACACTGCTCCTCAGTCTGCTGATGTAATGACAGACTTAAGGAACCCAAGTGTTGTCTGCAGACGCAAACAATGCTCTTTTCTGAATCACCTTGAAAGTCCTGGCTTTGTTGCTTTTAATTTTTTCCTTTTAACAGTATATACCAAAATGTTCTAAATTTTCTAACACACGTGACCTAACATAAGCCAACCTTTCCTTTTATCTACCTTGTTTTCTCTAACGATCCCTTTCTTACTTAGACCTTACCTTCCGTACGTGTTGCCTTGCTTTTTCTTCCTTTACGATTTCCTTTGCCTCACCTCTTGCCTACATGTTGCAGATAGTGTTATTTTCAATGCAGATCGCATCCAAAATGTCTAATTGGAAAGCTACCCACTGCGCCTATTTGGCCCTGCCATATAGTGCGAAAACAGACATGAAAGCCCTGCAAGGCTGTCTGTCACCTCTCACCACCGAAACGTCGTCGTCCCTTCACCTTCTAATGTGTGGTCTGGTCAACATACTTTAGCCACGTTGACTCGTCGCCTGCACACGACATGAAGGAACTGAAAGATTCTCTCTGCGAGGAAAAGCCAAGAAGATGGAACATGTTGCAACCGACCCAGACTATGGCACATCAGACGAGGGCACATCACCCTCGGCTACTTCAAACTCGACAGAGGTAAGGAGTTGGGACAGTGTTAGTAACTAAGTAGTGAAGATGAGTTAGGAGAATTGGTCAGTGGGAAATTTGTCAAAGATCAACAGACTGTCCTCCAAACTAAGCTGCTTGTCTTTTAGCTTGTAGTGAAAGCCAAGTTAGGTTCTTATGTTTTTGTTCTTGCTTTAAATCACAAGTAATTTATATGAGCTAAAATATGGAGGGACTGTAATGGGATTGAACTCTGGTCCCTAGACATGTACTACCAGTTGAACCGTGACTAAAATACCTCGAGTATAGTTACTTCAAGTTTTAAAGGTACCAACACTAGCGACAGTATACATGTATCGGTAAAACAACGTTTATTTGTTTAAAAAAAAATTCTGAATTTGCGTATACAGTATACATAAAAGGTTGAGTATTAAATTTATAAATCTTTTAATTTCACAGATAGGGAGGGGTTAATGAGCTTGACCAGACATGTTGCGGACATCATTCCTCAAGTAATTGAGAAGTTCATGGTAAGTACAACAACCTCTTGCTTATTAAATTGCTCGATAAATGCAAACTAAATCCCCATAACTGAGGAATGATGTACAGGTTTCGTAAATGTTCGATTAATCCTCGTTAAAGGATACCTGATCAACCAGGCTGTGACTCGTACGTCAGGCTGCGAGCAGCCGCGTCCAACAGCCTGGTTGATCAGTCCAGCAACCAGGAGGCCTGGTCGATGACCGGGCCGCGGGGACGCTAAGCCCCGGAAGCACCTCAAGGTATACTCAAGGTAAGGTAGGGTCGTCCATTTCGTATCACTTAATGTCTCCCACAGTCAAAAATTTAGCTTCATTGCACGTATTAACGTCAAGAACATAAGAATTAGTAATTGCAGAAAGCCTATTGGCCCATACGAGACGGCTCTTGTTTGGCTCTTTACCCAATCTCATTCTTATATATGTCTAACCTACGCTTGAAACAATCTATATACCCCACTTGTATGTTACGCGGTAATTAGTTCCGCACAATTTCAACAATGTTACCGAACCAGTATTATCTCATTACACAGAAATCACAATAGCGTGATGCATCAAATGAACAAATCCATAAGGGCCGTGATGAGGGTTCGAACCTTTTCCCTGTAGAAACTGCGGGAGGCTTGTGAGGGCGGTTGCACTAAAGGTTTAATTTTTTTTTTACCATGTCGCGGCGCAGTCGAATAAGGCGCGTCTGGGATCATCCCGGTCGTAGGTTCGAACCCTATTCACGGCCTTTTTTTTCTTAGATTAATTCATTCTTCGCCTTTCTAGAGAATGTAATTTAAGCTTTGTCGTTCTTTAAATGATTTATATATTTAATTACTATTCGTGCACTGTATCCATATTAACGCTTTCTCTTATCCTCGGAAAAGTACGCCGAAGCTGGACGTCGCCTTACAAATCATGGGAAGTTTCGATAACAATGTCATATGTAAAGGTTCAGAAGTCGCCGGAGCTGTTTGATCTGAGAAAGGAGCTAGTTGCCCTCCTGAACAAGAGGTCTACGCCTGCAGAGAGTTTTTACCCCTACGTCCTTATTTAAGCGATGCTGGGTAGATAAGGAACTTTGCTATTTCAAGACGCCCAAGGTTCTCTCACCAACATATATCAATCTTAAACATATGAAACTCTGCAAACATACCCCGCCGAACCAATATCGGTATACCAAGGGTGGCCTTCAAGGTGTATACCTCTAAGAATGCTGTGGAATCTAATAACATATCAATACCAAACAGCCTGAATAATATCCAGCAACCTTTGGATAAAACCATTACCCTGTATTCCTATATTGAGGCTACGATGAATAAAACAATCTAGACAACAAAGCTTGTTGATTCCTCCTAGGAAAAATGAAATAATTGAAACGAACGGACAAGCAGAATCTAGACAGCCAAGACAAAGCTTCTCATAACAAATATGTAAATTATAATTTGTTTTTAAAGTAACGAGTAATGGGCAGTTCGATGAGTTACTAAAACTGAATTTGTCTCTACTCAGTATTTTTATAAACATACATGTTATACAAATTGTATTTTATATCATTAATAAATTGTATATATACCAGAAATCTTATTTTTCTATTGGGTGCAAAAATGTTTACACAATAAAATCACAAAGATAGTAAGAGTGACTCTTCCCTTTTATAATACATATTTATAACTGGATCATTTTACACTTACAATAGGAAATATTTCTAAATTATAACAATTAACTATTTAAAACGTCTAATAATATACCGCCATGAGGATTTTTAGCTTTTAAGCCTAACTACAAATCAATACTCAAATTTAGGCATCTTGAAGAATATTCACGTTAATAAAATATGAATTAAGTTTAATATTATTGCAATACTTGTGACGTCACCGCAAGGATAGAGTAAAAACTATTTTCTTAGGCCCTCTTAAGTGAAATGAAATCTCGCACATCTTATCTTCTTTAAATCTTATACTTAAATCATAGTTCTCACATGAACGGTGGCGTGCGTGTGGGGCCATATTGGTTTGGACGGCCAATAGAATTTGGCCGTCCAAACCCTCAATCGAACCTCACGGGTTGAACGGCCAAGAGAACTTGTCCCGCGACACGAGGATTCCCGATTATGAGTCGACAATAAACCCAACTGAAATACTCTAAAGTAGAAGACATGGAAGGATTAATTTTAAAGTTTAGGGATGACATAAGTGCAATTTCTCTGATCATGGAATCCCATATATGATTACATCCTACAAGCATGAGATCAGATAAATATATGAATTCCCCCCTAACCACCCCCCCCCCCAACTTCCTTAAAACTAATCTGATAGTTATGCGATACAATATGTAGTTTTACGCGATTACTGAACATCAAAATACAAAAATATGAAGTCTTCTCAACACACATCTATTCCTTTCCTTAACTTTCCGTCGGCCTGTGATGGCAGCTGTGATGCTTTTCTCGTTGCCTAAGATACCACAAAACCCCTTTGATAAAGTTTGCTATCAGGTTCTTGTTTCCCGTAACTGCAAGTTTCCTATTCCTTTGGGTCTTTCTTTTCCCCTCTAAGCACTATCTATATAGTATTGTTCCCAAGCCGTTATAATTTACAGTACTCTGTTATTTGTCCGTTAAGGGTTCTGAAGTCACTTTTTTGAGAGGCCGGGCCGATACCGCAATTAAAATATAAAACCTGGAAATATATAATTTGTTTAAATTGATAACAGCTGATTCTCATATATGGTTTTATCAAAGTATATATACTTCTTTTTGAGACGCCCTGTATTTACAAATTTTAAAGTTAATCTTCAGTGTGTATTTCGAACTTCAACATTAATAGAAGAAACTCAATTCATAATAATATTGAAATACAGAATTTAAAAAAATGGCACGCATTATTCTCTTGATAGTGTTTGTCTTACAAATATGCCATCAATGAACTCGACAAGTATTTAAAGCAGTGGAAAGTAGATAAATATTATTCAACTTTAATTTATTGAAGATGTTGATGGTATCAGAATACAAACATTAAATATAATTAAGGCAAGGCTATAAGATAGAAATCACAGTTCTTGGAAAGTTCATAATGTTCAAGACTTTCATCCGAAGCATCAAATAAATAGATTTTCTCGCTTTTCAACACTGAGATACATTAAAAAAAGTCTAGATCCAAAGACAGATAATGGTCAGAGACAAACACAAAGCTTAACTCTAACTAGTCTTTCAGATTCCCAAACTCTCCAACTTCATCTGTTTAAGAGTTTAAAATAGGTACGATTTTAGCAAGGTGTCCCAGCGCCTTCTTTCCTAGGAAACTTCCTAGATTCTATATCTCGAGAATTCGCACTTCAGTAGTTTAATATCACATAGCGGAGCGTTCGACATCTCCCAGGAGGCCAATAACGCATCTTTCAGCTCCTCGATCATTCTTGGAGGTCACTTGGGTGGTGGTGTTTTTGCAGTGTTTTTGTTTGCTTTCCCATCACTGCCATCATGCCTGGCTCACCATCACCATCTTGTCCACCTCTCACCACCACCATCTTGTCCACCTCTCACCACCACCATCTTGCCCACCTCTCACACCACCACCATCTTCCCACTCTCCCACCACCATCTTGTCCACCTCTCACCACCACCATCTTGTCCACCTCTCACACCACCTCTTTTCCACCCCTCACCACCACCATCTTATCTTCATACCTCTCTAAGTTTGTCTTACAATTAATCTGCGTTGCTTTGCCATTTCATCTCTGTTTACATTCCACGCTGTTTGGGAAAGTAGGCTATTTATTTTCCTTAGGCTTATCCTTATTTTTTAGGTTAATTAATATTTTCACTGTTCATTCTTTGTATTTATTCATCCACCATCATATATTTCGTCCAATAACTTGCAAGATATTTTTTACTGAAATTTATCCCAATTGCAAAAAATTACATCTACATCTAAGCATGTTTTGCTCGATGTATACTATTTATTTTATTTTATTTATATATATGTGGAAGAGTTCTGACATTATTGTAAAGCCACTAGCACCAATAGCGTTTCGAGCAGGTCCTTAATCTGAATTTTTCCTGGAATACGACCCGCAAAATCGTTTAAGAACGATGTACCCATTCACTGCTGGGCGAACAGACGCTACATTTAAGGATTTGTGTCTAGTCAATTCTTCCCCCGGCCAGGATACGACCCAGGTTAAATCGCTTGCGAACTCCAAGTCATTACAAAAGGACTCAGATCTCAACGACGTTATAGCAAAATTGTGTAAACAAGGAAGCGGCAAGAGATTTTTGTTCGTCAATCTCCCTTTAAGACATCTAATTCCGTCTTGCTGACATGAGAAAGAACAGGTATAATCTTGTCATGCTGGGCTGTCATAAACTACA
>WNGS01012912.1:51565-62666 GCA_020271785.1 Procambarus virginalis
ATCACATAAAAGCTAATATTTGTATATCTTATCAGAAAGGCAGAGATAATAATAGTTTTTGTGAATCCATCTCAGAGAATATACCTTATTAGAGGAAAGATATTTATATTTTAAACAAGGTTTCTTGGCCGACGCTCTCCTTATCAATGGGAACTACGACCTTTCGAAGATGAATGATAATTTAATCTTGATACTGTAATAAACGAAGTTTTCCATATCATAAAGACAAATATAAGCTGCATGTTAATACTTTGGCATAAATATAACTGAAGTGAAAGTTAAGATATATGATTTTTTATAGTTAGTTGATGGCTAGCTCCAGGAGTGTGAAGGCCTGCACACAAGCCAATCAATTGTGTAATTAATTTGCATATACACTAATTAACTTTAAAGGTTTATATGTCAGAATAAAGACAGATGTAGACAATATTGTGACTACAAGAAAGTAGTCAAGAAATATATCTTAAATGAATGCCAAGATATGGTTAAATAATACCACACCATCGCCAGTGTCTGGACACATGAAAACTTTCTACGCATCAGTGTCCAGCCAGGCGGGGAATACAGGCTTCCCAATTCTGATAATTTATGTAATTCACAGAGATGAGTTGATAAACGTTAATGTTTTATATTTTATTGAAAATAGATATAAACTTTCTTTTCAAACATTTATATATAACAATATTTCAATTATAAGAACCAATATATATTTAGGATTTAACAATTTCTTACCAAGTTGCAATGATACCTTAATTGCACTTTATCTTCACCATTTACATAAAGAAATTAACTTATAAAATTGTTGTAACTAATACACAAAACAGCAGTAAAGATATACATATGTTAATTATGATGCAGGATCGATGTCAAGCTGAATTATGGCCGAGATAATCAGATTATATACTGTGAGTCAGCCACAAGCAAGTAATTATCAAAAGAAGGCGCCAAGCTGGGAATGTCAGCCACAAAGAGCTCTTAACCCCATTTATACTAACTCTGTTTCCTTTGGAATAGCCATGCCCTAATCCAACTTAATATAGCACCCCCAATACCATGAGCCTCTATTTTTTTAATCAGTCTTTCATGTGGCACTGTATCAAAAGCTTTGCTAAAGTCAAGGTACACGACATCACAATCCTTACCACTATCAACTGCCTCAACTATGCTGGAATAAAAAGATAGCAAATTTGTTAAACATGAACGGCCATTTGTAAAACCATGTTGCGACTCATTAATTTATGTTTTTCAAGATGAAGACGAATTGTATTTGCAATTATCGATTCAAGTAACTTTCCCACAATAGACGTTAGGCTAATTGGCCGATAGTTTGACGCAAGTGATCTATCTCCTTTCTTAAAAATTGGTACCACATTAGCTACCTTCCATGACTCTGGCCCTCTGCCTAACTCAATTGATTTATTAAATATGGTAGACAGTGGCTCGGAAAGCTCCTCTTTGCATTCTTTAAGCACCCTGGCAAACACTTCATCCGGCCCTGGGGATTTCTTCATATAAAAAGAGTTATAATTTGGGGAATTAACTTAGTCATCCAACGCTGGACACATTCAAGTGAATTTATAAGCATATGATACACAACATGAACCAGAATCCTGGCTGTGTTGATGTTGACTTTTCCCTTTCACAATATATACTAAAATGTTCTAAACTTTCTTACAAACGTGACCTAACATGAGCCTACCCTTTTTTATCTTTTTTTTCTTTCTCTTGTTTTCTCTAACGATCCCTTTCTTATTCCTATTATTTCCCCCTTTATTACATCTTACCTTCCGTACCTGTTGCCTTGGTTTTTCTTCCTCTACAATTTCCTTGGCCTCACCTCACCTGCCCAATATATACTGAAAGCTTTCAGTTATTTTCTCCAAGTCACATTGGCATAGATGGTAATGAAAAGGCAGACTCACTAGCAAAAACTGCCACTGCTCTACCTGTTGTACAGGTTCAAATACCTCCAAGTTTCTCACAGATAAAGGAGCAAATCAAGAAGAAAATATTCTCAACTATTAAAGGTCGCCACAGAGCCAAAGTAGCGGAAGGAAGATCCACTGCGATATGGTACGAACAAGCCACTGGGTACTCCTCTTTCAAGCCTGGCAAAAAGATATCCAGAGACATTGCAGTAGCCATACACAGACTCAGGCTTGGTTACAAGTGCTGCTGGGAGGTAATGAACCCAATAGTTAAAGAGTGTCACATATGTGAAACTGAGGCAGGGGCGCCACTGTTGCACTACTTACTGGAATGTGAAGCTACTGAACCCCTGCGCATCAAACTCAACATTAATCCAACGACAGCAGCTGCATTAGATGCACATTCCACCGCGACTACAATGATTAGAAAAGCCGTTGAGGAATGGGACTCATTAGTGAGCAATCTACATCCACCACCAAGATAAAGTTAATAAAACAGGATTAAAACCAGTGCACTAAAACAAGCGATAAATAAACAGGAAAAAGATAAATCCCCTCCTCCATTTTAAACTTAGACCCAAATATCACAGGAAAAAGTTTATCATGTATAACCGAACTCAATTACGGGCTCACCATAGCTCGTGCTACATGGACACTTCGTCCTGAGTAGCTAAATCTTTAACAACAACAGTTATTTTCTCACCAGGTCGTTGACCAGACCCCACACTTGAAAGTGAAGGGACGACGAAGACGTTCTGAGTAGCTAAATCTAAAACAACAACAACAACGTTTCAAGATGGCATCAGGAATGACTACCAGAACGGAAGCAACCCATATGGCCTACTTCGACCTACCAGAAAAAGCAAAACGCTACATCAGGGAACTGCAAGATTCGCTTCGGGAAAAAGCCATATTGCTCGACCATGTTCCAGCTGATCCGGAATACGCGCACTTCACCCTCGGCTATTTCGTATTAGATAAAAGTAAGGAGTTGGGACAGTGTTAGTAAATAAGTAGTGTAGACCAGGGTTAGCAGAATTGGTGAGTGGGAGTTTACAAAGTCATTCACAGATCAACAGATTATATTATCCAAACTAAGCTGCTTGTGGTGAAAGAAGCCACGTTAGGTTCTTGAATTTTTATATATTCTATATTATGAACTCACAAGAGTGTGATTTATCTGCGTACGTGTCCCTAGACACGTACTACCAGTTGAACCATTACTAAAGAAATATTTCTAGTATAGTTACTTGAAGTTTGGAAGATACCAACATTAGCGACAGTATACATGTATTGGTCAAACTGTTCATTTGTTTTTAAAATTAAACATTTTCTGAATTTGCGTATATACATAGCAGGTTAAATATGAAATTATAACATTCTTATTTTGTAATTTCAGACAAATGGAAGAAGGTACATAAGCTTGACCCGACAGATAAGGATGTTGTGTACATCATTAGCCAACTTATTCAGAAATTTAAGGTAGGTACAAGAACCTCATACTTGTTAAATTGATCAGTAAATGCAAACTAAACCGCTATAGTTGAGGAAAGATGTTCGATTAATCCTCGAATTGAGGATACGGTTCGATTAATCCTCGTCCATTTCGTAGCACTTAATGTCTCCCACAATCGGTCAAAATTTAGCTTCATTGCACTTATTAACCCCATTAAAAACGTTAAGAATATGTGAATGAGAGTAATTGCAGAAAGCCTATTGGCCCATACGAGACAGCTCTTGTTTATATCCACCCAATCTCATTAATATGTCAAACCTACGCTTGACACAATCAAGGTACCTCACTTGTATTATGGTATGAGGTAATTAGTTCTGCACAATGTCAACCATATTACCGAACGAATATTATCTCATTACACACAGAAATCACAATAACGTGATGCATCAGATGAACAAATCCTTGAGGGTTTGAACCTACGCCCGGGATGATCCCAGACGCGCCTCCTCCCTGTAGATGCTGTGGGAGCCTTGTGAGGACAGTTACACCCAAAGTTGCCATTATTTTTACCATGTCGTGGCGCAGTCGAATAAGGCGCGTCTGGGGTCATCTCGGACGTAGGTTATTCACGGCCCTTGTGGATTTGTTCATATTAATTCATTCTCCGCCTGTCTAGAGAATGTAATTTAAGCTTTTAAGCTTTAAATAATAGTTCTTATATATTTACTTACTATTCGTCCATATTAACAACGTGTTCTCCTTTTCCTCAGAAAAATGAACGGCTGAGCGTCGACTTAGACGGCCTAGGGTGTTTTGACACAAGTGTCATTTTCATAGAGATTCACGAGTCACAGAAGCTGGTCGATCTGCGGCGGGAGATTATTGACCTCCTGGACAAGCACGGTCTGTGCCTTCAGATTTACAGTTTTGCACCCCACGTCACAGTATTTAAGCGACGGTGGGTGAATGATAATGAACTTGCTCATTTTAGGACACCCAGGGTTCAAACCCAACATCGGGAAATCTTAAGACAACTGATAGAATCTGCAAACATTCCCTCCCGAACGAAAATCGTTATTCCAAGGGTGCGCTTTAAGGAGTACACCCTGAAGTATGCTGCCCAATCTATAAACATGCCCATGTCAAACGGGCACTTTGCTAATACCCAGCCACCCTTGGAAAATACCAATACCGTATATTCCTATATTGTGGCTCGGATGAATGAACCTGAAACAAACACACAAACACCATTTAGACGAGAAAGACAGTCTCAGACGACGAAAAAGCTTGTTGATTCCTCAGACGACGACTGAAACAACTGAAACAAACAGCCAAGGAGGACAGCTAAGGCGACGCCAAAGCTTCTCAAATTATATGTAAATTATTTTATATTTATAAATGATAAAGTAAATTATAAATAATATTTATTTGTTTTTATTAACGAGAACTGTTAGTTCGATGACCATTACTAAAACTGAATTTGTCTTCATTCAGTATTTTTATAAACATGATATAATATGATATAATAATACATGATTTATAAAATGTATTCTGTTTTGATATAATACAATATATGTATGATATAAACAATAACAATGTATGATATAAGATACAATATAAATTGTATGATACAAAATACAATATAAATTGTATGATAAAAGATACAATATAAATTGTATCTTATATAAGATACAATATAAATTGTATCTTGAACTACTCGACGCCTCACCGAACCTCAGTGGGTCGTCTCTCCGTTCTGCCTCTGTGTCTGCTGATTACAATATAAATTGATATCTTGTATCATTAATTGTATGGTATATATGCCAGAAATCTTATTTTCCAATTGGGTGCAATAATTTTTACACAATAAAATCAAGATAGTAAGAGTGACTCTTCCCTTTATAATACATATTCATATATAACTGGATCCTTTAACACTTACAATGGGAAATATTCCCCAATTATAACATTATTAACTACTTAAAACTCACTGTACCGCGAGGAGGATTTTTAGCTTTTAAGACTAACTACAAATTAATACTTAAATGTAGGTATTTTGAGGATTATTCACGTTATTAAAATATGAATTATAAGTTTAATATTGCTGCCATATCTGTGACGTCACCGCGAGGATTGAGTAACAACTATTTTCTTTGGCCTCGTAAGTGAGATAAAATCTAACACATCATATATTAAACAAATCAATATATTCAGTTCTGATTCGAATAAAACAGTCCAACTCCTAATTTTAAAACGGTTAATTCTCACATGAACGGCAGCGTGCGTGTGGGGCCATATTGGTTTGGACGGCCAAGAGAACGTGGCGGTTTGGCCGGCCAAGAGAACGTGGCGGTTTGGCCGGCCAAGAGAACGTGGCGGTTTGGCCGGCCAAGAGAACGTGGCGGTTTGGCCGGCCAAGAGAACGTGGCGGTTTGGCCGGCCAAGAGAACGTGGCGGTTTGGCCGGCCAAGAGAACGTGGCGGTTTGGCCGGCCAAGAGAACGTGGCGGTTTGGCCGGCCAAGAGAACGTGGCGGTTTGGCCGGCCAAGAGAACGTGGCGGTTTGGCCGGCCAAGAGAACGTGGCGGTGTGGCCGGCCAAGAGAACGTGGCGGTTTGGCCGGCCAAGAGAACGTGGCGGTGTGGCCGGCCAAGAGAACGTGGCGGTTTGGCCGGCCAAGAGAACGTGGCGGTTTGGCCGGCCAAGAGAACGTGGCGGTTTGGCCGGCCAAGAGAACGTGGCGGTTTGGCCGGCCAAGAGAACGTGGCGGTTGTGGCCGGCCAAGAGAACGTGGCGGTTTGGCCGGCCAAGAGAACGTGGCGGTTTGGCCGGCCAAGAGAACGTGGCGGTGTGGCCGGCCAAGAGAACGTGGCGGTTTGGCCGGCCAAGAGAACGTGGCGGTTTGGCCGGCCAAGAGAACGTGGCGGTTTGGCCGGCCAAGAGAACGTGGCGGTTTGGCCGGCCAAGAGAACGTGGCGGTTTGGCCGGCCAAGAGAACGTGGCGGTTTGGCCGGCCAAGAGAACGTGGCGGTTTGGCCGGCCAAGAGAACGTGGCGGTTTGGCCGGCCAAGAGAACGTGGCGGTTTGGCCGGCCAAGAGAACGTGGCGGTTTGGCCGGCCAAGAGAACGTGGCGGTTTGGCCGGCCAAGAGAACGTGGCGGTTTGGCCGGCCAAGAGAACGTGGCGGTTTGGCCGGCCAAGAGAACGTGGCGGTTTGGCCGGCCAAGAGAACGTGGCGGTTTGGCCGGCCAAGAGAACGTGGCGGTTTGGCCGGCCAAGAGAACGTGGCGGTTTGGCCGGCCAAGAGAACGTGGCGGTTTGGCCGGCCAAGAGAACGTGGCGGTTTGGCCGGCCAAGAGAACGTGGCGGTTTGGCCGGCCAAGAGAACGTGGCGGTTTGGCCGGCCAAGAGAACGTGGCGGTTTGGCCGGCCAAGAGAACGTGGCGGTTTGGCCGGCCAAGAGAACGTGGCGGTTTGGCCGGCCAAGAGAACGTGGCGGTTTGGCCGGCCAAGAGAACGTGGCGGTTTGGCCGGCCAAGAGAACGTGGCGGTTTGGCCGGCCAAGAGAACGTGGCGGTTTGGCCGGCCAAGAGAACGTGGCGGTTTGGCCGGCCAAGAGAACGTGGCGGTTTGGCCGGCCAAGAGAACGTGGCGGTTTGGCCGGCCAAGAGAACGTGGCGGTTTGGACGGCCAAGAGAACGTGGCGGTTTGGCCGGCCAAGAGAACGTGGCGGTTTGGCCGGCCAAGAGAACGTGGCGGTTTGGCCGGCCAAGAGAACGTGGCGGTTTGGCCGGCCAAGAGAACTTGTCCCTCGACACGAGGAAGGGAAGATTATGAGCCAACAATGGATCCAACTGAAATACTCTAAAGTTGAAGTAATCATACTGAACTCCTTTTTTTTCAAAGAAAGATTAATTTTAAAATTTAGGGATGATATAAGTACAATTTCTCTGATCATGGAAGTTCATATGATTATACCTATATTTAAGGATGTAATCGATTTCTTTTTTTAAAAGAAATGTATTTCTTTTAAAAGTCTTTGACTAAAGGTCAAAATAATTTTGACCTTTAGTCAATGACTCAAGGCCCCCGCACCACCATCTGGACTCTGCCTTGGATTACCAATCAGGGCTCTGATTTGAATTCCCCTGCAAGAACTCTGCCTTGGATTCCCTATCTGGACAAGGATACTTAAACTATTACTGTCGAACTAAGAACAACAGTCAGTTAATAATGCGCATAAATTTTAAAACAGCAAAACTTTTTAAGAAGAAGCATGAGATCAGACAAATATATGAATTGCCCCTACCCCCCTTCCCTCATCTCAATTCTGATAGTTGTGTTTAGGTCACAAAACACACATCTTTTTCCTTAACTTTTCGTCGGCCTGTGATGGCAGCTGTGATGCTTTTCTCGTTGCCTAAGATACCGTCGGTACTTTGCCCGTTTTGGGCGGATTCTTTATGTGCGGATGAACGCCAACTCCACCAGGAGGTAGAAGGTCCTGTGTGGGACCCGCACTCTCGCCATGCGCCTCAGGGATCATATGCCATCCTGTTGGGTTTCCCTCTACGTATGTTTCATGCGGGCCAGCCCCGGACATGTCTCAGGTGCAGCCTCCAGGGGCTGCGGGGTGTGAGGCACGCCGGGTCAACCCTGTTAACCTCTTCCGGGAGGAGTATTTTTCCCCGTTGTCGGCCCCGGACCCGTCTCCTGGTGCTGGCATGTGTGTTGATCCCCTGCCGTCTGTTGTCCCAGTGTCGGATCCTGCAGCTCGCCTGGGTGCAGATGTGGGGGTTGGTGCAGCCCAGCCCAGGCCGCCGGCTTCCCCGTCTTAGCCGCCCCTGCCTGCTACGTCCATGGATACGGTGTCTGGCTGTCCACGATGAGCTGTCTCCTGCCGTGTGTGGTCCGGTGCCCCCGGTTGTGGAAGCTGCGGTTCTCAGGGGTAAAGCATGTTCGCCCTAGGGTTCTGTTGTGGTGCAGGAAGAAGGGAGTGGTAGTTCGGACGACCGGCGGCCTGTCTCAAAGCGATCGAGGCGGGCTAGGAGTGTCTCCCCTCCCCGGTGTGCCTATGGCGGGGGACCGCCTGTACCAGGGTGTTAATGTGTGCCGACAGCTGTAGTATACAGAGCATGTATCTCTTAAACTTGTAGCCACTATATCGTTTGGCTTCACTTTATATGCAGTAAATAATCCCCACACAATGCACACGAAATAGCCATGAAATTGGTATTTGGTTGGCTTGATCTTTGGCTTGTGATCTGTTATTAATTCGATTGTAATTATTGTCTAAATCTCCCGTCAATTTCTATCGATATAGGGCATACACACTAAGTTTTTTTTAATGTACAAACAAAAAACTATTGAGCAATAACACACAAAAGAAAATATATTCATATATGTTAAGACAAATATAAGACACATTCACCTCTATGCTGCAACTCTACGACAATTACAGAAAACGTTTTTTGGAAATTAAAATTTTTTTCATTGTGAGAAAAAAAGGCTATTGTTCAAGTTGCCGCTGACCCCCATTTCCCCCCCCTCCTTCCTCCTTCCCATTCATACTTTTCCTTCCTCTTGCCCCCCCCCTCTCTCTCCTCCCTTCCCCGTACAATCACATTCCATCCCTCCTACGCCCCCTCATCGAGAACATTTACCCCCTCCCTCAATAACCCCATTCAACTCGTCCCATCACCTCATGAGTCCCATTTTTAGCAGAATCGACCGATCCGCAGAACACGGGGCCTGGAGTGAACGTTTTAAAATGTACACAATTGTGTTAGTCGTTTTCTATGCGTCGATAGGTTGGGGGGGGGGGGGATTCTTTAGATTCAAACGTTTCTAATGTGGCAAAACAATTTCACTTTTCACTGTTTCATGAATAACTGAAATTTGCTTTGGTGTGATCGAGGTAAAAAACTAAATTGTTGAGTTTTCCTTCTTGTTAATGAAATAAAACGCAACAACTTCGTCGTAATAGCCTGGCACTTTCTCCTGATAGTTATCTTCCCTTTCTTGTTAATGGTTGATTGATGAAGATTAAGCCCCCCCCCCCAAGAGTCATGAATACGGGCATGAATAGCCCGTAGTTGGTAGATGTTTGGAGTGAATGTGATGTTTAGTCGTGAAGTTAATGGCTGTTGTGGGTCCCCTTTTATGGGGTGGGAGTCTAGGTGAAAAGATAAGCAAAAGCCGAATACCAATTAAAGACAACACAGCGTTTGTTAAAATACAGGCGGCCAAAAAAGCAATATTCAAGTAGTAGCACTAAAATATATATGTAGTTTCAATATCACTAGTTAGTAACCTCAGTTGCGTTGTTTCGTAACCTTATTTGGGAGATTTAGTTAGTAGCTTTAACTAATTAATAACGGATTGATAGCTTTGATATTTTGTAACTGATAAATTACAAGGTGGGTCAAGAACCATATCCTAGACAACCGGCTGCCCAGGCGAAAGACGGTGGTTAAAGCCAGCCAGATTGGTGAGAAAACAGATCCGTGGCGATTCGTAGTCCCCATGGGGAAGTGGTAACACACTTCCTTGGCATATCGCGAGCGCTTTGACCTTGGTTCGTATCCTGGCCGGGGGAGAATTTACTGGGCGCCAATCCTTAAGTGTAGCCTTTGTTCATCCAGTAGTGTACAGGTACCTATAGTCCGAGTGAGAATGGTCCAGGACGGACCGAAACGTCGTCGTCCCTTCACATTCTAGTGTGTGTGGTTTGGTCAACATATTTCAGCCACGTTATTGTGACTCCTCGTCTGCATATGGGTACCTAGTTGTTAAAGTATATAACGGGTCGTTTTCCAGGGGAAAATTAAGATTAAGGACTTGCCCGAAACGCTATACGTGCTAGTGGCTGTAAAGAATGTAACAACTCTTGTATATATATAAAGATAAAAGAGAGAGACAGCCAGTAAAAGCAGTGAAGGAGTATCTAAAATCAATGCTTGCACCTGGTCGTCTCCCACTTGAGTGAATGGTCTCCAGATTTCTCCAGATTCTTTCCAGATTTCTGGAGCCGCTGAGTGGTCTCCAGCGGCTCCAGAAATCACTCGTCAGCACATTCTCCTTTTAGATAAAATACAGAGAAACACATCACTAAACATATTTACCTTTGTGTTGCTAAAGCAAAACACAAAAATTGCGCTGTGCACAAAAACACATAAGAACACAGACACGCCCACTCGGACTAAAAGTGCGCAAAGAAAGCACTTATAACGTTCAACGACCACACGTGGCAAGTGATCTGTTACACGAAATGCAAGATGAGTGCTGGGGCAGGAGGCCGGATATAAGGTAATGAAAATGGGTGCTGGGGCAGGAGGCCGGTTGTAAGGTAATGAAAATGGGTGCTGGGGCAGGAGGCCGGATATAAGGTAATGAAATGGGTGCTGGGGCAGGAGACGGATATAAGGTAATGAAAATAGGTGTTGGGTCATGAGGCCAGATATAAGGTAATGAAAATGAGTGCTGGGTCATGAGGCCGGATATAAGGTAATGAAAATGGGTGCTGGGGCAGGAGGCCGGATATAAGGTAATGAAAATGGGTGCTGGGGCAGGAGGCCGGATACAAAGTAATAAAAATGGCGGAAAGGAAAGTGTCCGGATACAAGGAAGCATCTGTAAGAGAAGACGACGACTTTAACAGTCAAACTCATTGGGAGGTTTCTGCCAACAGCGCCCAAACATATCCCACAAGCCACACA
>WNGS01012916.1:5000-17761 GCA_020271785.1 Procambarus virginalis
CCCAGGGGAGCTCCTAGGAGTGTGCTGTCTTCAGGTTTAGTTTTATGGATATTTGGCAGAAGACCCTCTATTCTCTCTACGATGCCCTGGTTGGAACATATTATTTCACATTTAGAAGGGTTCAGGGTGAGGCCTAAAACTGCACCTTGCTCCTGGATTTTTCTGATGTCCTCCAGGAGGGAGTCTTGGGAACCAGCTAGGGTACCATCATCCAAGAACCAGATGTTAAGCTCGCTTAACATCTGGTTCGCTTAACAGATGTTAAGCTCGCTTAACAGTCCTGTCACAGACAGGACCTCTGTGACTTGTTTGATGACTAAGCAGAAAAGGAGAGGAGCAAAGGGGTCACCCTGTTGGACGCCTTCCCGCAAGTCAATTTCATGTTCGCCAAAAAGTAGCTTAAGATCCATACTGTAGCATGAATGTACAAAAGGGTAGAGGGAAGGGAAATGACTATGAACCGCACGGAGTACAGCATCCCTCCGCACCAAATTGAAGGCATTTTTGAAATCTAGCTTGATAAGGGCCTTTTCGCCTGTGATGTTGGCGATGAAGGCTCGAGCTGCATGGCTGCCGCCTCACACCCTTGTGGAATGCCAAACCCGAGCTGTTTTGGCTTCAGCATGTTGACTGCTGCATCACTAACTGTTCTTGCAGCTGCCTTTGCGACTAGACGCCGGAGAGAATTGCCCTCAGCTATTGGCCTGATCCCTCCATCCTTTTTCTTTAGAGCACAGAGAGATGCTCCAAAAAAATAGGTCTTATGGACGCTGGTATGTTGCCAGCTAGACATGTGTTGGTGAATCTGGTTAGTTCCACCAAGAGGTTCTTTGCAATGTCACCCAGTGCAGGGTTGAGCATTTGCTTGAGGTGGTTGGGTTTTAGTCCTGTGAACCCACCCGCTGATCCTGTTGGGAAGGACATGGCTGCTTTATGGACCACAGATTCAGCCACCCAGAGAGGTTCTGCTCCGTAGCCCCCACTTGTACAATGTCGTTCTCACGCGGAGCCCTGGGTGGGTGTTTATCCCTTAGGGCTTGAGCTGTTGCGGCATCTCTGTCGGCAATTGAGTCCTCACTGGTGATGACTCTTATTGCGCCAATAGTGTTTCCTTCTTCTATTTTCTTGGTATATATATATATATATAAATATATATATATATATATATATATATATATATATATATATATATATATATATATATATATATATATATATATATATATATATAATATATTGTGACGGTAACGAGTTGGAAATGGTGGTCGGCAGTCTTCCAACTAGCAGGTGTCAGTGCTGGGCCACATATAATATAAAAAAGAAAAGGAAGAAAAAGAGAAAAAAAAGAATGACTGCGTGATTGGTAATCTGTGGTAAGGTCGGAAATACGAAAGACAATAATAAAAATCTGGATTTTAATAACAATAAAAAAAAAAACAAATTGAAACAAATGCAAAATCTTGGCTTACTGGTAAAAAATGTCAAGTGGAAAAAAATACATAAACATGAAAATAGATTACGTTAATGGGGAGGAGAATTGACATACAAAAGTAAATAAAATATGAATGCTGGAATATATGCACTAACTATAAACCTCTATTTGACCACACAAGGTGAGTCACTTAGGAGTTCATAGCTTGCGAGCACACAATATTCTGGCTGGCAGAAACGCAAGGGACTCCAACAATAACTGGCGAGGTCTTGTGATTGGCGAGGAGCCGGAGTGGAGTGTTGGTTAGCGGCCAATGAGGAAGCTGGATGGCCGCAAGTTGCTAGTTAGGCAGTTGAAGGGTTCGGCGCGTCGACCAGGTGCAGCAGGTGCTGGAGTGGGGGGGAGGAGGGAGTTGCTGGTACGTGTGGCTATCTTAATATGTACGTTTAGCCACTACAAAACGTATCTTGTACATTGATGAGGACAGGATGAGTCGCAGAAACAGCAGGCTAAATCTCTGATAAGAGATTATCGTCACAATATATATATATATATATATATATATATTATATATATATATATAAACATATATATATATATATATATATATATATATATATATATATATATATATATATATATATATATATATATATATATATATATATATATATATATATATATATATGCTTTTCATTCTTTCTTTCTAGAGATAATGTTTTTCTTTTTTTGCAGATACTACACCGATGTGCATAGATTTGGTATCCAGCAGCGCTGAGAGCGACAGTGAGAGTGACACACCCAACTCAGCTGAGTGGACATTACCTACTTCCAGCTCCCACCCTCAGCTCACAGGGAGGAGAGGGGTCCTTACTCGCTCACTCAATTCCCCTTCTTCCCCCAGCCCCATACCCAAATCTATCAGCAGCAGAGGCTCGGCCATCAGCGACAGCAGCAACAGCAGCACCAGCAGCAACAGCAGCACCAGCAGCAGCAGTGGTGAGAACACTACCGTTAACAGCATCACAGTCCGTGAGAATATCCTTGACTCAGACGACAGCTCAGCAGACCTTAACCTTGACTCGTCAGCGTCTGACAGTTCTGACTGGTTAGCGCCGTCTGGCACAATAGATGACTGCGCAGTGTCGCCCATTCATCTCGGAGGGGGGCTATCACCACCCCCCACTCCCCCTAGTCCTCTCCCATCACCCCCACCACCGCTCTCTCCCTCTCCCCCACCTGCGCTAGAAATTCAACCTCAGCTGCTCGATCGAATTGATAACTATAATGGCGGCTATGTTCGGCTTTCATTCTACATACCAGAGCATGTTAACACCTCCCCAGGACACTATCTGAGAACATACAGTGAATTTTTCATTAATGAGATTCGATCCCTTTTCTCCCAACAACATCCATCACTCCTAATTTACCCAGACATCACTCTAATTGTGCGGAATTTAAATGTACAAGACGGTGAGGAGGCGGAGGAGAATCTTTTGGATCCTATAAATAACGACGGCTTTCCCATACGAGGTGAGGGGCGAAGAGTAACTCGAGAGGAAGTAGATACACTTATTGATTTTCGGGCTGACAAATTGACAGGGAAAATATCTCAGTACTTGGAAGAGAAGGAGGGGTCCAATGTCTTGGTTGAGCGGCTCACAGGGTTTTACATTAACTGTGGTCAGATTGAACATCCAATAAGATTAGGCTCGCATGTAGACTATCCTGAGGGCTTGCGTGGAAAGCAGTTGGTTTTCAATCCAGAGGGAGAGGCTGATATTTGCCTTATGCAGTGTGTTGCTGCTTATAAATGTTTAGCTAAGGGGATGCGACTAGGTAATATCAGCGCTAGATCTGTGAATGCTAGTTGGTGTCTCAGACACATCAATTGGCCAGCAGATGTCATTTCTGCAGTGACGTTTGAGGATATTCACAAGGTAGAAAAAATTAATAAAGTCACTATATTCATCTATTCACTAGAAAGAGATGAAAATGCTAGACGACGACAACGACACTACATTACACTAGCTAGGAAGGGAAGAGGTGGATATACAGATGTCATACCATTGCTGATGTTGGAAGCTCAACACTTAGTATTATTTAAGGATTTTAACTAATATGTACGTAATATGCGCAGCAATCCAGATCGCATCCCAAGTCATCACAGCTTTTGCCATTGTTGTATGATATCACTCCCAGCAGATCGCATGCAGAGTCATGAAAGTACATGCAAAGTTCACCAGACTCTCAAATTTTACCCGCCAGAGAGGAAGATTACTTTCCGTAACTATGGACGGGGATATGGTCCTAGTCACATGTGCTTTTATGACTTTGAGTGCATGTTAGACCGCTCGAACCCTAAGGGAATGATAGAATCTCGTCACAACGCAGTAGTGTATGCGTACATCATCATTGACAGACAGATGAATATTGTTGAGAATGACACTTATTTGGGTAAAGATGCGGTCAATCACTTTGTAACCACGCTAGAAGCGTCATGGGCTAGAATCAAGAAGGGGTTAGTATCCTATGAACTACACATGTCTCAGCAACAGCAGGCGATATTTGAAACAAAAACAGCCTGTGAACTCTGTGATGAACCTTTTAACGGGGAAGATGTAATCAAAGTCCGGCATCACGACCACACAGTAAGATTCCACAATTATCAAGCAGCTTACTGTGATAGATGTAATTTGCAGTGTATAAATTCATACAAGTTTCTATACACTTTTTCCCACAACGCTTCCTATGATTTAGGAGTAATCCTAAACGAGATGAAATATAGACCAGGAAGTGAAATAGATATATTAGCTAGGGATGGATTTAAATTTATGAAAGTCGATGTGAACAACTTAAGATTTTTGGATAGTTTAGCTCTTCTCAACGGCTCGCTAGGAAGAATAGCCAAGGATCATATTGATAGTGGGAAACCTTCCACGTTCACTTTGGCTATGTTAAAAGGAGTAAATAAAGCTGCCATCCCAAAACTGCTCAAGGGTAAACAATCATTCTGCTATGATTATCCTCTATGTCTGTGTTAGATGAACCTCACCTTCCTTCTCGCGATAAGTTTTACAATACATTAAAAGACGAAGAGTTGTCAGAAAAAGATTATAAACAAGCCTTAGAAATTTTTGATTTGGCTAAATGTCGCAACATAGGGGAGTATCTGCTCCTTTACCTCAAAGTGGACACAGGTTTACTAACTGATGTGTTCACAGTCTGGCGAGATACCATGCTTGCTCTCTACAAATTAGACATTTCCCACTACATTTCTTTACCCTCATTTGCTTGGGATGCATTCTTGCTTAAATCGAAAGTTGAACTTGATGTTGTGTCAGACCCATTGTTATATGATTTACTTCGTCGGAATCTCTAAGGTGGGTTCACCAGTGTGACGAGACAGTACACGAATGTGGAGAACCAGCACACAGGCTTACATCTAGGGGAAGATAGTAGCTACATCATTTTCCTATTTTTTAATAGTCTTTACGGGGCGTGTATGACTGAACTGCTCCCTCGTGGCGGGATTCAGAAACTGACACACAATGAGCGTGACGTGCTGCTAGAGCGAGGCTTGGAGAATATCCCATGTGATGGGTCCAAGGGATATTGGGTGTTGTGTGATACACTGCAGGTCCGACCGGAGGTAGCTAGGTATACAGATGAACTGCCCCTACACTTTCTTTCACACTTGTATTACTGAGGATCACATTTCACCTTACAGTAAGAATATTCTTACAGAAGAAAGTCGCGGTCTACCTAAAAACAACACTAAATTAATTGCTTCTCACCTTCCTCAGAAAGATTACCTGGTTAGTTTGGACTTGTTACAGTTACTCATACGCATTGGATTAGAAGTAGCTAAAGTTCACGACATCTACGAATTCGAGCAGGAGAGCTACCTTAAAGACTTCATTGAAACCAATGTTCGTGAAAGTAGTGTAAATGGGGACTAGAACCGGGCGCGCCATCTGCCAGATGGACCCCCGGGGACTAGAACCGGGCGCGCCATCTGGCCAGGTGAACCCCGGTGACTAGAGCACCGCGCGGGGATTTTCCCGGAAGTTGGGGCGTGTCGGACGCGTGTGAGCATCTGGTGTTTGGGTATGTGGTCAGGGAAGATTGTGGTCATGTTGTTTGGGGAGTATGTAGGGCTATGTGGTATGAGGTAAAGTAAGAGGTATGTGGATATGTTGTTAAGAGTAAATGAATATGTATGTTTGTTTTCCATAGACTTAAGCATGTGTGTAGATAATAGTTTATGATTAAAGACTATGTAATGCTATGCGTCTAGAGTATGAGTGCTCTAGATGACCCAACATATGTTGTTGGGGTAGGGGAGGGACAGGGGTGAGGGAGGGAGGGGATAGGGAGTCTGAGGGAGAGTGAGGGGACCTCCCCTCATGGCGTGAGTGTTTAGAGCCATTTTGTGGTTTGTCAGCTTCCGTTGGGTAGGGGATGGAAGCTATGTGCTTGGTATGCGGACATGTGGAGGGAGGGGGGGACCCCCCCAATACCTGAGAGGGGGCAGGGGGTTAAGACGAGAGAAGGAGGGGAAAGTGAGGGGACATCCATTATCCATGAAGTGCCAGGAGGGTAGGAGAGAAAGAAAGAGGCAGACAGACAGACAGACAGACAGACAGACAGACAGACAGACAGACAGACAGACAGACCAGAGGGTAGAAGGAGAAGGGAGTGGCAGCAGGAAGTGAACCATTAACCTTAAGTACTTTTCGATGTCTTAGAGTGGACTGAGAGATGCTCACCCCAACAGGCCATCACCTGTCAACCATCAATCAATCACTTCTCATTTGACCGGAAACGTTTCTCTTTTCTAGCATAGGTGGCGTCATATCTCCCCTCAGCAGAGATTATATGCAATAAAACGGGGAAAGTAAACCCATTATATAAATTTATTTCTTTTATTAAACACTTAAGCGATTTACAACGATAATAATAATAATAATAAGCTGGTCATCCTAGCCAATCATCCAATCTGTAGACAGATAGATTGGGAGTCCTTCATCCACTCCATTGATCCTTCTCAGCACGTTAGTCTACCGGTCAATCTGTAGAAAGGGAAAAAAGGTTATAAGTTTTTGTTGTCAATGTTGTAAAAATAAACACAGACATTATTATGTTCATCATTCAATCCTAACATAAAGTATTACTCACCTCACTATCATCCTAGCCAACTTCGTCACACAACGTTTCACACTCAGCATCATTGCCGTTTAAGCAGAAAGTTAGCTTACACACAGGCATTTTCATCTGAGCATAATTGAATTTCAACACTTTTTCATCATTCTTGCGAAATTGTCCATATTTAAATGCTTCATCAAAGTGAAGCAGGGCATCCTCCAAGCCTAGTCTGGAAAAATGATAGGCAAAATAAACGGCGTAATTCCCACAGAAATAACTATTCAGGGATTGAATCCTTTTCTTCATAATATATAGGACATAGTCTTGGAAGTAGGACATAAACTCTTCGAAATATCTTGAATAAGATCCAATTGCAGGATTAGCGTAACTGTCTAGTATAACTATCTCGCTTCTACCTTCTTCCTTATTTACATAGAATGTTATCCAGTGTCCCATTTTATTACGTGAACCAGACTCCAGAGTGTTGATTATGAACACCACATTTTTTATGTATTTTTGTCACTATTTTCCTTACGTCATCAGCTAGGAAACATCCGAGGTAGTTTGCCTTATCGCCTAAATTGCTTCTGAAAGCCTCATTTATTTCCAAACAATTCATATTAATATTTATCCTCGCGTATCACAAATAACGCGACGATCTGCGTTAATGCTGATCACACCTGTTGTAGACCCGTAAACTAGAATGACTTTATTTCTATCCACACCGCGTTTAAATTCCAAAGCAATCCGCAGATTACCACTTTTTTCAATCGGGATGGTGTCATCTATATCCTCAGGTTGTAAATTAAAGGCCAGTATGGTTCCACCATTCACATATGTATCATAAGACAATATATTGTCTTTATCGAAGCCTAAGGCTTGTAATGCTGTGTAATACAACTTGGCGCAGTTATGAGGGAAGTCACACCCAATATTGACAATATTAGTGCTATTCTGTGATATCAATACTTTACTAAGCTCACAGTTTTCCAAATAAAGCGGGTTGCGATTATATGCACCAGACACGGCCTCCATATCAAGGATGATCATATATAAATGTTCAGGTATAACAGTCCCCCACGGTTGGTCCATCGTTATCGAGCGCTGACCTGTGCCCAATATTTTCGTTTTGTATAAAGTTTTATTAAAAGTATATGTAATAGGAGAGTTGTTCTGCACCATGGCTTTATTAACGGCTACTAATCCTTCAGGGTATGGCAATACCCGATCCACCCATAGTCGTGTAGACTTGATATTGTATTTAAAATTAGCGTGTTCATTATCGCTGAGTATAAGCCATTTATCAGGTTGAAGTTCGAGCCGTACCCTGATGTCCACATTATCTAAAACATATTCACTAACTGATGTGACATCCAACATTAGTTTAAAACAAGTATTCACGCCACTCGTTTTCATATCAGTCATCCGTTGCTTCTCCACAGCCGAGGCGTTAGTGAAATAACCAGCTTCAATTTTACCAGGATCGACACGGTTAAAAAACTGTGACAGTTTATCATAGCGGTTAGCCTTACACCCAGAAATCGTAGATAATAACTTTATGTATGACCAGAATGAGAATAATGAGCTGGTTTCAACTACTGTTTCGTTTAAATACACAATAGCGGATTTGAATAGAGTTTGCGATAATCCATTCACTAACGAGATGTTTTTAGCATCTCCTAAAGGTGTTGTTCCATCTTCTTCGGTTAGATCAATAGACAACTCCAAAGCTATAGATGATAAATCCACCAGTTGACCATTCACTCCCTTGATGATGAATTCCAGATAGGTGTCTGTAAACTTATTATTGACCCCAGAATTCACAGGTAATACATCCACCGTTTGTCTGCTGGCAATTGTTGATTCTACCAATCGAGGGGAAAATACTTTAGGAAAGGCTTCACTAACAGCCGCGGTATAGTGTTCTAATGGCACCTGGAGGCCAAGAGCGTTATATCCGGCCATGTTCGCGCTTTAGACAACACCAGGCGAGTGAGAAGAAGTTATGACAGCACATCATTATATTTCGCTTTAGTAAAACGTTTGATGTTTACTAATTTTTTGTTTGTTTGTTTATTCTTTTTCTGCACTCTTCCGCCTATCATTTGCTTCCCCACTCCTTTCAATGTTTCAACTCCGCGTTTCTTAAGAGATTGTTTGAAAGTTTGTTTGTCATTATTAATGTCGTCTAGTACGTTCTGCCCCAAGCTAAGCGCAGCCGGAGCCAGTGTTCTCATGATAAAGGGCGCCGCTCGACGCGCTATCCCGCTTAAAAAGGAAAATATTCCTCCTCCACGCGTATATCGCCTACTGCTGTTGAAAATCCGTATATCATCAGTCCCCCCACCTCTAGGAGGGGTTAACAGAATGTATAATTCCTCAACAGAGGGAGGAATAAAGTGGACACGCATTTCTCCGCTTGTTTCAGACGAATGAGGAGTGAGGGGAAAGCATTGTTGTTATATACCTCCTGCTACGGGACGTACATGCAAGACTGCTATGGTACACCCACGTTCATCAAAATGTATTGGGTTACCATCTTGATCCCTAATAGTGATGCTGACGCTGTCTATCATGTTGGTGTTAAGACGCACATATAGTTTTTTATTGTTACTGTTATCACTTCCATTTAGGGAGATTACATCCAAAATATTTACAGACTGGTTCCCATATCTAGTAGAAGAGATTTTATCGCAATAAACACACAGAATATCAACTCCTCCTCTAGGCATTGGTGGGAATAGACATGTGTTAACTACACTCGAGGCATACTGACGTTTTGCGAATATGTCATATTCAATTTCTGGAACTAAGCCCAACACTTTCCCCAAAGCTGTCCCAAATGACAATGTGACTCTACTGATGTTTTTATGCCCTGTTGCAGAGCTAATATTCTCCTCACTAATCACAGTAGTGAACTTGTTTCGATTGGAGGAAGAATCATATTTAATAAAGTGCGTTCCGTATTTAGCTGAAAATTGTTTTAATGACTTTCCTAAAAAACTCAGTTTAGCATTACTTGAAAATATGGCCTCTATTTCTGTATTAATCGTGGTATTAATTTCTTTTATAGTTCCAGCTAAAACATCAGATGATAATAAATGCTTTGAATGCATGTATCTCCCCTCGCCCACTTTCTCATACGTAACGCCTACACGTATATAGGCCTCAGGATTATCACGCTTAATAACGTAATGGGAAGTGGGGAGGAGTAATTTTTGTAGACACATTTCATAACTCCTCCTGGGATCTAATTCTAGCTGGTTAAACAATCGATTTTGGAACGATGCGGGGATGTTATTTGGGAATAAATGCGTATCTGATACGCTGGTGGCGTATATCACGTGAGTGTCCATCACTCTGTCTCCTTAGACAGCTTTTTGCCGAGTAAAGCTAGCTACACATTACATACACATTTATATATACACTCACCTGTTAATATACGATCCAGGAAGCATTCCTTTTACTGTGAGGATCAATCTTTGCAGTTGCCTTTCTCTTAACAGATGGAGCCTCGTACACTTGACTGCTTGCCGTAGTATTACGGAATAAATCTCGCGGTGTAGAAGTTAGATTGAAAAACAGTTGAGCAATAGGCAGTTTATCAGGTAAAAAAACAGATTTAAGCACAGCCATTTTATGTATAATGTCGTTAATTATATGTATGCCAGATACTGGAGCCAATACATTTCCATTCAGATCCCAACGAACGATTCCACTAGCATCATAATGGTTTAGCAAGGATCTTGCATATTCATGATCTCGCACTTTCAACTTCAAATCTATTAAATGTTTTATGGAAGGGTTGGTATGTAACTGAGGAGGAGGAGGAGGTTTGACAGTAAGATGTTGTGCAGCAGCTTTCACAGTGGGGTAAGCTGGGCTGTGTGCAGCTTTCCGGCTGTCCACTATTTTACGCGGTACGAGATAAAAGGCTTTCATTTTACTTACTTTACTTTACTTACTGAACAACCGTGTAATTAAACTAGCTGCAATCGGCAAAATAATGGATAAAATACTGCCTCCTCGTTTGCTGGTTAATATCTGTTTCTTAGTTGTCACAGAAGGTTTCTTACAGGCTAGTGAGCGAATAAGCAATTTATATTTTTTCAACTTTTTAACGACCTTGTCAGGCACAGGCAATTTTTTTTTTAAAAAGTTATTAAAAATTTCTGATAAACAATTTATATGTGGTTTCTTCAATTTTTCAATCAACTGTTTTCTCGAGGAATACTGAAGTTTTGATAATAGTTGGATCAATTCCTTGTATTTATAAACTAAGGGCTTCTTCATTATAAATGTAATATCTCAGCAGCATCAATCCATTGATCGAATGACCGATCATAACCTGCGTACCTAACTTTATACTGAAGCTTGCCAGAGACTCTGCGTTGGCCCACTACCTTTTCAATATTGAAGGTATGAGGCAAATGTGTGGGTGTTAATTCTTGTTTATAGAAGCCACCATCAATTTCCTCCCCATTCAAATCTTTTAGAAAGTATAAAGGGATGTGTTGTCTCCGATCAATACGTGTAACTGTAAATATCTCTCGGGTGTTCTGCTGCTTAAACCCTTTCTTAAACTTGGAAATGCGATCAGATAGAGTGATGCGTACTGTATCACCAACACTAATCGAGGAATGACAGTTCTCTTTGATTTGCTCGGGCTTTTATACATTAAATCAAATTGTTTGGCGTGTTCGCTGGGCGAGGATAGAGCGTGCACCTCCGTGGGTGTCTTCCCCTTCAATCCTCTGTGTGGGGTTAAATTATATGTTTTCACAATATCTGGTAGAGCCTGCATGTATTTTAAAGTGTTGTGCGCCGTCATAAACTTGTAAAGTTTACCTTTCAAAGTACGTATGAACCGCTCAGCGATTGAAGCTTTAGTCTCCTGAGAAAATACACTATATAACTGTACTTTCTTTGCTGCCAGCATTCTTTTCATAGTGGCGTTATAAAATTCGCCACCTCGATCAGAATTAATTTTGCGCACTCCCTGAGAATGAGGCGAATCTAAAATTAAAGCCAGAGCTTTACTGGTACTTTTCCCGTCCTTGGCGCGTAAGGGTACTACTTGAGCGTACCTGGAGAAAATATCTACGCATACGAGTAAATATTTCACTCCGTCATTATGTTTGTCCAATAAACTCATCTCGGCCAAGTCTATAGCTTGAAATAGTCGTGGTTTAGGGCTTAACACCCGACGCCGAGGGAATTTATGGGGTTGTAAATAATGCAACGTATACGAGTCAGAGCTTTTCAGATAGTCCTTTACATCGGCTAGAGTTATACTAGAGTTAATTAATTTGGCAGCCTTATACAACCTCTGTACCCCACCAAGCCACCGCTAGATGAGGGGTCATTATATACTCGTTCCAATACATCTTTCTTGCTCACCATTGGTAAACTATCTCATAGGGCGGTTCGTGAACAATATTACCGCGTAACGTTATAGTAGTGGGAGTGTTCGAACCCAGATCTACTAGCAAATAGCCATAGGGTTGGCTAATACTTTCTTATATAACTCTACAATTTCTTTGAATCCTGTTTCCCAAATATTTGTCGTCCGAGAGTTTCAATTTGTGACAGGTCTCTTGATTTAACCAGTATGAAATGAGAAGCATTTAAACTAATATTCCTCGAATATTTACCAGGAAAAAATATATTTTGAGTAATCAATATGACGGAAACCATGAAATGTCGACCCCTAGTAAACATGTCTGATACGATTTTTGAATTCGCAGACTCTGTAAAAAGGTCGTCATAGATTACTAAGATATGCGAGTCATTATCCACTCGCTCTTCCACAGGATCAATAATAGTTGAACACCACATAAGTTTCTCAAATAAATGATATGCTATGTAAGGTCCTTTTATTCATCACACAAGACATTTGTAAGTAGGTGTGAGATATTGCAGTCCTTAACCTAGTCACGCAATAGACAAAGTTTCTCAAATAAAATGATATGCTATGTAAGGTCCTTTTATTCATCACGCAAGACATTTGTAAGTATGGTGTGAGATATTGCAGTCCTTAACCTAGTCACGCGATGACAGACAGACAACAACAATAGGTAGCGGGCCTCGCGCCTATTTGATTTGATAGAAGGAAAAAATGAAGACTAGTAGTCCCTGTTTTTTAGTCAAACATTTTAATAGTTAAAAGTTTTTCATCTTA
>WNGS01012918.1:0-23659 GCA_020271785.1 Procambarus virginalis
ACCCCCCCCTTGAGTACAACCTTCCACCACAAGCACTAGTGTTACTCCCCCCCCCTTGAGTACAACCTTCCACCACAAGCACTAGTGTTACTCCCCCCCCCTTGAGTACAACCTTCCACCACAAGCACTAGAGTTACTCCCCCCTTGAGTACAACCTTCCACCACAAGCACTAGTGTTACCCCCCCTTGAGTACAACCTTCCACCACAAGCACTAGAGTTACTCCCCCCTTGAGTACAACCATCCACCACAAGCACTAGTGTTACTCCCCCCTTGAGTACAACCTTCCACCACAAGCACTAGAGTTACTCCCCCCTTGAGTACAACCTCCCACCACAAGCACTAGAGTTACCCCCCCCCCTTGAGTACAACCTTCCACCACAAGCACTAGAGTTACCCCCCCCCTTGAGTACAACCTTCCACCACAAGCACTAGTGTTACCCCCCCCTTGAGTACAACCTTCCACCACAAGCACTAGAGTTACTCCCCCCCTTGAGTACACCCTTCCACCACAAGCACTAGAGTTACTCCCCCTTGAGTACAACCTTCCACCACAAGCACTAGAGTTACTCCCCCTTGAGTACAACCTTCCACCACAAGCACTAGAGTTACCCCCCCCTTGAGTACAACCATCCACCACAAGCACTAGTGTTACTCCCCCCTTGAGTACAACCTTCCACCACAAGCACTAGTGTTACCCCCCCTTGAGTACAACCTTCCACCACAAGCACTAGTGTTACCCCCCCCTTGAGTACAACCTTCCACCACAAGCACTAGAGTTACTCCCCCCTTGAGTACAACCTTCCACCACAAGCACTAGAGTTACTCCCCCCTTGAGTACAACCTTCCACCACAAGCACTAGAGTTACTCCCCCCTTGAGTACAACCTTCCACCACAAGCACTAGAGTTACTCCCCCCTTGAGTACAACCTTCCACCACAAGCACTAGAGTTACTCCCCCCTTGAGTACAACCTTCCACCACAAGCACTAGAGTTACTCCCCCCTTGAGTACAACCTTCCACCACAAGCACTAGTGTTACTCCCCCTTGAGTACAACCTTCCACCACAAGCACTAGAGTTACTCCCCCCTTGAGTACAACCTTCCACCACAAGCACTAGAGTTACTCCCCCCTTGAGTACAACCTTCCACCACAAGCACTAGAGTTACTCCCCCCTTGAGTACAACCTCCACCACAAGCACTAGAGTTACTCCCCCCTTGAGTACAACCTTCCACCACAAGCACTAGAGTTACTCCCCCCTTGAGTACAACCTTCCACCACAAGCACTAGAGTTACTCCCCCCTTGAGTACAACCTTCCACCACAAGCACTAGAGTTACTCCCCCCTTGAGTACAACCTTCCACCACAAGCACTAGAGTTACTCCCCCCTTGAGTACAACCTTCCACCACAAGCACTAGAGTTACTCCCCCCTTGAGTACAACCTTCCACCACAAGCACTAGAGTTACTCCCCCCCTTGAGTACAACCTTCCACCACAAGCACTAGAGTTACTCCCCCTTGAGTACAACCTTCCACCACAAGCACTAGAGTTACTCCCCCCTTGAGTACAACCTTCCACCACAAGCACTAGAGTTACTCCCCCCCCTTGAGTACAACCTTCCACCACAAGCACTAGAGTTACTCCCCCCTTGAGTACAACCTTCCACCACAAGCACTAGAGTTACTCCCCCCCCTTGAGTACAACCTTCCACCACAAGCACTAGAGTTACTCCCCCCTTGAGTACAACCTTCCACCACAAGCACTAGAGTTACTCCCCCCCTTGAGTACAACCTTCCACCACAAGCACTAGAGTTACTCCCCCCCTTGAGTACAACCTTCCACCACAAGCACTAGAGTTACTCCCCCCCTTGAGTACAACCTTCCACCACAAGCACTAGAGTTACTCCCCCCTTGAGTACAACCTTCCACCACAAGCACTAGAGTTACTCCCCCCTTGAGTACAACCTTCCACCACAAGCACTAGAGTTACTCCCCCCTTGAGTACAACCTTCCACCACAAGCACTAGAGTTACCCCCCCCTTGAGTACAACCTCCCACCACAAGCACTAGAGTTACTCCCCCCCCCTTGAGTACAACCTTCCACCACAAGCACTAGAGTTACTCCCCCCTTGAGTACAACCTTCCACCACAAGCACTAGAGTTACTCCCCCCCCTTGAGTACAACCTTCCACCACAAGCACTAGAGTTACTCCCCCCTTGAGTACAACCTTCCACCACAAGCACTAGAGTTACTCCCCCCCCTTGAGTACAACCTTCCACCACAAGCACTAGAGTTACTCCCCCCCCTTGAGTACAACCTTCCACCACAAGCACTAGAGTTACTCCCCCCTTGAGTACAACCTTCCACCACAAGCACTAGAGTTACTCCCCCCCCTTGAGTACAACCTTCCACCACAAGCACTAGTGTTACTCCCCCCTTGAGTACAACCTTCCACCACAAGCACTAGAGTTACTCCCCCCTTGAGTACAACCTTCCACCACAAGCACTAGAGTTACTCCCCCCCTTGAGTACAACCTCCACCACAAGCACTAGAGTTACTCCCCCCCCTTGAGTACAACCTCCCACCACAAGCACTAGAGTTACTCCCCCCCTTGAGTACACCTCCACCACAAGCACTAGAGTTACTCCCCCCCTTGAGTACAACCTTCCACCACAAGCACTAGTGTTACTCCCCCCCCTTGAGTACAACCTCCCACCACAAGCACTAGAGTTACTCCCCCCTTGAGTACAACCTTCCACCACAAGCACTAGAGTTACCCCCCCCTTGAGTACAACCTCCCACCACAAGCACTAGAGTTACTCCCCCCTTGAGTACAACCTTCCACCACAAGCACTAGAGTTACTCCCCCCTTGAGTACAACCTTCCACCACAAGCACTAGAGTTACTCCCCCCTTGAGTACAACCTTCCACCACAAGCACTAGTGTTACTCCCCCCTTGAGTACAACCTTCCACCACAAGCACTAGAGTTACTCCCCCCTTGAGTACAACCTTCCACCACAAGCACTAGTGTTACTCCCCCCTTGAGTACAACCTTCCACCACAAGCACTAGAGTTACTCCCCCCTTGAGTACAACCTTCCACCACAAGCACTAGTGTTACTCCCCCCTTGAGTACAACCTTCCACCACAAGCACTAGAGTTACTCCCCCCTTGAGTACAACCTTCCACCACAAGCACTAGAGTTACTCCCCCCCTTGAGTACAACCTTCCACCACAAGCACTAGTGTTACTCCCCCCTTGAGTACAACCTTCCACCACAAGCACTAGAGTTACTCCCCCCTTGAGTACAACCTTCCACCACAAGCACTAGAGTTACTCCCCCCTTGAGTACAACCTTCCACCACAAGCACTAGTGTTACTCCCCCCTTGAGTACAACCTTCCACCACAAGCACTAGAGTTACTCCCCCCTTGAGTACAACCTTCCACCACAAGCACTAGAGTTACTCCCCCCCTTGAGTACAACCTTCCACCACAAGCACTAGTGTTACTCCCCCCTTGAGTACAACCTTCCACCACAAGCACTAGAGTTACCCCCCCCCTTGAGTACAACCTTCCACCACAAGCACTAGAGTTACTCCCCCCCTTGAGTACAACCTTCCACCACAAGCACTAGTGTTACCCCCCCCTTGAGTACAACCTTCCACCACAAGCACTAGAGTTACCCCCCCCCTTGAGTACAACCTTCCACCACAAGCACTAGTGTTACCCCCCTTGAGTACAACCTTCCACCACAAGCACTAGAGTTACTCCCCCCTTGAGTACAACCTTCCACCACAAGCACTAGTGTTACCCCCCCTTGAGTACAACCTCCCACCACAAGCACTAGTGTTACCCCCCCCCCTTGAGTACAACCTTCCACCACAAGCACTAGAGTTACTCCCCCCTTGAGTACAACCTCCCACCACAAGCACTAGTGTTTCCCCCCCTTGAGTACAACCTTCCACCACAAGCACTAGTGTTACCCCCCCTTGAGTACAACCTTCCACCACAAGCACTAGTGTTACTCCCCCCTTGAGTACAACCTTCCTCCACAAGCACTAGAGTTACTCCCCCCCTTGAGTACAACCTCCACCACAAGCACTAGAGTTACCCCCCCCCTTGAGTACAACCTTCCACCACAAGCACTAGAGTTACCCCCCCCTTGAGTACAACCTTCCTCCACAAGCACTAGTGTTACCCCCCCCCCTTGAGTACAACCTTCCACCACAAGCACTAGAGTTACTCCCCCCCCTTGAGTACAACCTTCCACCACAAGCACTAGAGTTACTCCCCCTTGAGTACAACCTTCCTCCACAAGCACTAGAGTTACCCCCCCCCTTGAGTACAACCTTCCACCACAAGCACTAGTGTTACCCCCCTTGAGTACAACCATCCACCACAAGCACTAGTGTTACTCCCCCCTTGAGTACAACCTTCCTCCACAAGCACTAGTGTTACCCCCCCTTGAGTACAACCATCCACCACAAGCACTAGTGTTACCCCCCCTTGAGTACAACCTTCCACCACAAGCACTAGTGTTACTCCCCCCTTGAGTACAACCTTCCACCACAAGCACTAGAGTTACTCCCCCTTGAGTACAACCTTCCACCACAAGCACTAGAGTTACTTCCCCTTGAGTACAACCTTCCACCACAAGCACTAGTGTTACCCCCCCTTGAGTACAACCTCCCACCACAAGCACTAGTGTTACCCCCCCCCTTGAGTACAACCTTCCACCACAAGCACTAGTGTTACTCCCCCCCCCTTGAGTACAACCTTCCACCACAAGCACTAGTGTTACTCCCCCCCCCCTTGAGTACAACCTTCCACCACAAGCACTAGAGTTACTCCCCCTTGAGTACACCCTTCCACCACAAGCACTATTTACTCCCCCCCTTGAGTACAACCTTCCACCACAAGCACTAGAGTTACCCCCCTTGAGTACACCCTTCCACCACAAGCACTAGTGTTACTCCCCCCCTTGAGTACAACCTTCCACCACAAGCACTAGAGTTACTCCCCCCTTGAGTACAACCTTCCACCACAAGCACTAGAGTTACTCCCCCCCTTGTACAACTTCCACCACAAGCACTAGAGTTACTCCTCCCTTGAGTACAACCTTCCACCACAAGCACTAGTGTTACTCCACCCTTGAGTACAACCTTCCACCACAAGCACTAGAGTTACTCCCCCCCCCTTGAGTACAACCTCCACCACAAGCACTAGAGTTACTCCCCCCCTTGAGTACAACCTTCCACCACAAGCACTAGAGTTACTCCCCCTTGAGTACAACCTTCCACCACAAGCACTAGTGTTACTCCACCCTTGAGTACAACCTTCCACCACAAGCAGTAGTGTTACTCCCCCCCCCCCTTGAGTACAACCTTCCACCACAAGCACTAGAGTTACTCCCCCTTGAGTACAACCTTCCACCACAAGCACTAGTGTTACTCCCCCCCCCTTGAGTACAACCTTCCACCACAAGCACTAGAGTTACTCCCCCTTGAGTACAACCTTCCACCACAAGCACTAGTGTTACTCCCCCCCCCTTGAGTACAACCTTCCACCACAAGCACTAGAGTTACTCCCCCCTTGAGTACAACCTTCCACCACAAGCACTAGTGTTACTCCCCCCCTTGAGTACAACCTTCCACCACAAGCACTAGAGTTACTCCCCCCTTGAGTACAACCTTCCACCACAAGCACTAGAGTTACTCCCCCCTTGAGTACAACCTTCCACCACAAGCACTAGAGTTACTCCCCCCTTGAGTACAACCTTCCACCACAAGCACTAGAGTTACTCCCCCCTTGAGTACAACCTCCCACCACAAGCACTAGAGTTACTCCCCCCTTGAGTACAACCTTCCACCACAAGCACTAGTGTTACCCCCCCCCCCCCCTTGAGTACAACCTTCCACCACAAGCACTAGAGTTACTCCCCCCTTGAGTACAACCTTCCACCACAAGCACTAGAGTTACTCCCCCTTGAGTACAACCTTCCACCACAAGCACTAGTGTTACTCCCCCCCTTGAGTACAACCTTCCACCACAAGCACTAGAGTTACTCCCCCCTTGAGTACAACCTTCCACCACAAGCACTAGAGTTACTCCCCCCTTGAGTACAACCTTCCACCACAAGCACTAGAGTTACTCCCCCCTTGAGTACAACCTTCCACCACAAGCACTAGTGTTACTCCCCCCCCTTGAGTACAACCTTCCACCACAAGCACTAGAGTTACTCCCTCCTTGAGTACAACCTTCCACCACAAGCACTAGAGTTACTCCCCCCTTGAGTACAACCTTCCACCACAAGCACTAGTGTTACTCCCCCCTTGAGTACAACCTTCCACCACAAGCACTAGAGTTACTCCCCCCCTTGAGTACAACCTTCCACCACAAGCACTAGAGTTACTCCCCCCTTGAGTACAACCTTCCACCACAAGCACTAGAGTTACCCCCCCCCTTGAGTACAACCTTCCACCACAAGCACTAGTGTTACCCCCCCCCCTTGAGTACAACCTTCCACCACAAGCACTAGAGTTACTCCTCCCTTGAGTACAACCTTCCACCACAAGCACTAGAGTTACTCCCCCCTTGAGTACAACCTTCCACCACAAGCACTAGAGTTACTCCCCCCCCTTGAGTACAACCTTCCACCACAAGCACTAGAGTTACTCCCCCCTTGAGTACAACCTTCCACCACAAGCACTAGAGTTACTCCCCCCTTGAGTACAACCTTCCTCCACAAGCACTAGTGTTACTCCCCCCTTGAGTACAACCTCCCACCACAAGCACTAGAGTTACTCCCCCCCCTTGAGTACAACCTTCCTCCACAAGCACTAGAGTTACTCCCCCCCTTGAGTACAACCTTCCACCACAAGCACTAGAGTTACTCCCCCCTTGAGTACAACCTTCCACCACAAGCACTAGTGTTACTCCCCCCTTGAGTACAACCTCCCACCACAAGCACTAGAGTTACTCCCCCCCCTTGAGTACAACCTCCCACCACAAGCACTAGAGTTACTCCCCCCCTTGAGTACAACCTTCCACCACAAGCACTAGAGTTACTCCCCCCTTGAGTACAACCTTCCACCACAAGCACTAGAGTTACTCCCCCCCCTTGAGTACAACCTTCCTCCACAAGCACTAGTGTTACTCCCCCCTTGAGTACAACCTCCCACCACAAGCACTAGAGTTACTCCCCCCCCTTGAGTACAACCTTCCACCACAAGCACTAGAGTAACCCCCCCCTTGAGTACAACCTTCCACCACAAGCACTAGAGTTACTCCCCCCCCTTGAGTACAACCTTCCACCACAAGCACTAGTGTTACTCCCCCCTTGAGTACAACCTCCCACCACAAGCACTAGAGTTACCCCCCCCTTGAGTACAACCTTCCACCACAAGCACTAGCGTTACCCCCCCTTGAGTACAACCTTCCACCACAAGCACTAGAGTAACTCCCCCCCCTTGAGTACAACCTTCCACCACAAGCACAAGAGTTACTCCCCCCCTTGAGTACAACCTTCCACCACAAGCACTAGAGTTACTCCCCCCTTGAGTACAACCTTCCACCACAAGCACTAGTGTTACCCCCCCTTGAGTACAACCTCCACCACAAGCACTAGAGTTACTCCCCCCTTGAGTACAACCTCCCACCACAAGCACTAGAGTTACTCCCCCCCCCTTGAGTACAACCTTCCACCACAAGCACTAGAGTTACTCCCCCCTTGAGTACAACCTTCCACCACAAGCACTAGAGTTACTCCCCCCCCCTTGAGTACAACCTTCCACCACAAGCACTAGTGTTACTCCCCCCTTGAGTACAACCTCCCACCACAAGCACTAGAGTTACTCCCCCCTTGAGTACAACCTTCCACCACAAGCACTAGAGTTACCCCCCCTTGAGTACAACCTTCCACCACAAGCACTAGAGTTACTCCCCCCTTGAGTACAACCTTCCACCACAAGCACTAGAGTTACTCCCCCCCTTGAGTACAACCTTCCACCACAAGCACTAGAGTTACTCCCCCTTGAGTACAACCTTCCACCACAAGCACTAGAGTTACTCCCCCCCTTGAGTACAACCTTCCACCACAAGCACTAGAGTTACTCCCCCCCTTGAGTACAACCTTCCACCACAAGCACTAGAGTTACCCCCCCCTTGAGTACAACCTTCCACCACAAGCACTAGAGTTACTCCCCCCCTTGAGTACAACCTTCCACCACAAGCACTAGAGTTACTCCCCCTTGAGTACAACCTTCCACCACAAGCACTAGTGTTACTCCCCCCTTGAGTACAACCTTCCACCACAAGCACTAGAGTTACTCCCCCCTTGAGTACAACCTTCCACCACAAGCACTAGAGTTACTCCCCCCCCCCCCCCCCCCCCCCCCCTTGAGTACAACTTCCACCACAAGCACTAGTGTTACTCCCCCCCCTTGAGTACAACCTTCCACCACAAGCACTAGAGTTACTCCCCCTTGAGTACAACCTTCCACCACAAGCACTAGAGTTACTCCCCCCCTTGAGTACAACCTTCCACCACAAGCACTAGAGTTACCCCCCCTTGAGTACAACCTTCCACCACAAGCACTAGAGTTACCCCCCCCTTGAGTACAACCTTCCACCACAAGCACTAGAGTTACCCCCCCTTGAGTACAACCTTCCACCACAAGCACTAGAGTTACTCCCCCCCTTGAGTACAACCTCCACCACAAGCACTAGAGTTACTCCCCCCCTTGAGTACAACCTTCCACCACAAGCACTAGAGTTACTCCCCCCTTGAGTACAACCTTCCACCACAAGCACTAGAGTTACTCCCCCCTTGAGTACAACCTTCCACCACAAGCACTAGAGTTACTCCCCCCCTTGAGTACAACCTTCCACCACAAGCACTAGAGTTACTCCCCCCTTGAGTACAACCTTCCACCACAAGCACTAGAGTTACTCCCCCCTTGAGTACAACCTTCCACCACAAGCACTAGAGTTACTCCCCCCTTGAGTACAACCTTCCACCACAAGCACTAGAGTTACCCCCCCTTGAGTACAACCTTCCACCACAAGCACTAGAGTTACTCCCCCCTTGAGTACAACCTTCCACCACAAGCACTAGAGTTACTCCCCCCTTGAGTACAACCTTCCACCACAAGCACTAGAGTTACTCCCCCCCTTGAGTACAACCTTCCACCACAAGCACTAGAGTTACTCCCCCCTTGAGTACAACCTTCCACCACAAGCACTAGAGTTACTCCCCCCTTGAGTACAACCTTCCACCACAAGCACTAGAGTTACTCCCCCTTGAGTACAACCTTCCACCACAAGCACTAGAGTTACCCCCCTTGAGTACAACCTTCCACCACAAGCACTAGAGTTACTCCCCCCTTGAGTACAACCTTCCACCACAAGCACTAGAGTTACTCCCCCCTTGAGTACAACCTTCCACCACAAGCACTAGAGTTACTCCCCCCTTGAGTACAACCTTCCACCACAAGCACTAGAGTTACTCCCCCTTGAGTACAACCTTCCACCACAAGCACTAGAGTTACTCCCCCCTTGAGTACAACCTTCCACCACAAGCACTAGAGTTACTCCCCCCTTGAGTACAACCTTCCACCACAAGCACTAGAGTTACTCCCCCCTTGAGTACAACCTTCCACCACAAGCACTAGAGTTACTCCCCCCTTGAGTACAACCTTCCACCACAAGCACTAGAGTTACTCCCCCCTTGAGTACAACCTTCCACCACAAGCACTAGAGTTACCCCCCCCTTGAGTACAACCTTCCACCACAAGCACTAGAGTTACTCCCCCCTTGAGTACAACCTTCCACCACAAGCACTAGAGTTACTCCCCCCTTGAGTACAACCTTCCACCACAAGCACTAGAGTTACTCCCCCCTTGAGTACAACCTTCCACCACAAGCACTAGAGTTACTCCCCCCTTGAGTACAACCTTCCACCACAAGCACTAGAGTTACCCCCCCTTGAGTACAACCTTCCACCACAAGCACTAGAGTTACTCCCCCCCTTGAGTACAACCTTCCACCACAAGCACTAGAGTTACTCCCCCCTTGAGTACAACCTTCCACCACAAGCACTAGAGTTACTCCCCCCTTGAGTACAACCTTCCACCACAAGCACTAGAGTTACCCCCCCCTTGAGTACAACCTTCCACCACAAGCACTAGAGTTACTCCCCCCCTTGAGTACAACCTTCCACCACAAGCACTAGAGTTACTCCCCCCCTTGAGTACAACCTTCCACCACAAGCACTAGAGTTACTCCCCCCTTGAGTACAACCTTCCACCACAAGCACTAGAGTTACTCCCCCCTTGAGTACAACCTTCCACCACAAGCACTAGAGTTACTCCCCCCTTGAGTACAACCTTCCACCACAAGCACTAGAGTTACTCCCCCCTTGAGTACAACCTTCCACCACAAGCACTAGAGTTACTCCCCCTTGAGTACAACCTTCCACCACAAGCACTAGAGTTACTCCCCCTTGAGTACAACCTTCCACCACAAGCACTAGAGTTACCCCCCTTGAGTACAACCTCCACCACAAGCACTAGAGTTACTCCCCCCCCTTGAGTACAACCTTCCACCACAAGCACTAGAGTTACTCCCCCCTTGAGTACAACCTTCCACCACAAGCACTAGAGTTACTCCCCCCCTTGAGTACAACCTTCCACCACAAGCACTAGAGTTACCCCCCCCTTGAGTACAACCTTCCACCACAAGCACTAGAGTTACCCCCCTTGAGTACAACCTCCACCACAAGCACTAGAGTTACCCCCCCCTTGAGTACAACCTTCCACCACAAGCACTAGAGTTACCCCCCCTTGAGTACAACCTTCCACCACAAGCACTAGAGTTACTCCCCCTTGAGTACAACCTTCCACCACAAGCACTAGAGTTACTCCCCCCTTGAGTACAACCTTCCACCACAAGCACTAGAGTTACTCCCCCCTTGAGTACAACCTTCCACCACAAGCACTAGAGTTACTCCCCCTTGAGTACAACCTTCCACCACAAGCACTAGAGTTACTCCCCCCTTGAGTACAACCTTCCACCACAAGCACTAGAGTTACTCCCCCCTTGAGTACAACCTCCCACCACAAGCACTAGAGTTACTCCCCCTTGAGTACAACCTTCCACCACAAGCACTAGAGTTACTCCCCCCTTGAGTACAACCTTCCACCACAAGCACTAGAGTTACTCCCCCCTTGAGTACAACCTCCACCACAAGCACTAGAGTTACTCCCCCCTTGAGTACAACCTTCCACCACAAGCACTAGAGTTACTCCCCCTTGAGTACAACCTCCACCACAAGCACTAGAGTTACTCCCCCTTGAGTACAACCTCCACCACAAGCACTAGAGTTACTCCCCCCTTGAGTACAACCTTCCACCACAAGCACTAGAGTTACTCCCCCTTGAGTACAACCTTCCACCACAAGCACTAGAGTTACTCCCCCTTGAGTACAACCTTCCACCACAAGCACTAGAGTTACTCCCCCTTGAGTACAACCTTCCACCACAAGCACTAGAGTTACTCCCCCCTTGAGTACAACCTCCACCACAAGCACTAGAGTTACTCCCCCTTGAGTACAACCTTCCACCACAAGCACTAGAGTTACTCCCCCTTGAGTACAACCTTCCACCACAAGCACTAGAGTTACTCCCCCCTTGAGTACAACCTTCCACCACAAGCACTAGAGTTACTCCCCCCCTTGAGTACAACCTTCCACCACAAGCACTAGTTACTCCCCCCTTGAGTACAACCTTCCACCACAAGCACTAGAGTTACTCCCCCCTTGAGTACAACCTTCCACCACAAGCACTAGTTACTCCCCCCTTGAGTACAACCTTCACCACAAGCACTAGTGTTACCCCCCCCCCTTGAGTACAACCTTCCACCACAAGCACTAGTTTACCCCCCCCTTGAGTACAACCTTCCACCACAAGCACTAGTGTTACCCCCCCCTGAGTACAACCTTCCACCACAAGCACTAGTGTTACCCCCCCTTGAGTACAACCTCCACCACAAGCACTAGAGTTACTCCCCCCTTGAGTACAACCTTCCACCACAAGCACTAGAGTTACTCCCCCCCTTGAGTACACCTTCCACCACAAGCACTAGTGTTACCCCCCTGAGTACAACCTTCCACCACAAGCACTAGTGTTACCCCCCCCCCTTGAGTACAACCTCCCACCACAAGCACTAGAGTTACTCCCCCTTGAGTACAACCTCCCACCACAAGCACTAGAGTTACTCCCCCCTTGAGTACAACCTTCCACCACAAGCACTAGTGTTACTCCCCCCTTGAGTACAACCTTCACCACAAGCACTAGAGTTACTCCCCCCCCTTGAGTACAACCTTCCACCACAAGCACTAGAGTTACTCCCCCTTGAGTACAACCTTCCACCACAAGCACTAGAGTTACTCCCCCCTTGAGTACAACCTTCCACCACAAGCACTAGAGTTACTCCCCCCCCTTGAGTACAACCTTCCACCACAAGCACTAGTGTTACTCCCCCCTTGAGTACAACCTTCCACCACAAGCACTAGAGTTACTCCACCCTTGAGTACAACCTTCCACCACAAGCACTAGAGTTACTACCCCCTTGAGTACAACCTCCCACCACAAGCACTAGAGTTACTCCCCCCCCTTGAGTACAACCTTCCACCACAAGCACTAGAGTTACTCCCCCTTGAGTACAACCTTCCACCACAAGCACTAGAGTTACTCCCCCCTTGAGTACAACCTCCACCACAAGCACTAGAGTTACTCCCCCCCCTTGAGTACAACCTTCCTCCACAAGCACTAGAGTTACCCCCCCCCTTGAGTACAACTTCCACCACAAGCACTAGTGTTACTCCCCCCCTTGAGTACAACCTTCCACCACAAGCACTAGAGTTACTCCCCCCTTGAGTACAACCTCCCACCACAAGCACTAGTGTTACTCCCCCCTTGAGTACAACCTCCCACCACAAGCACTAGAGTTACTCCCCCTTGAGTACAACCTCCACCACAAGCACTAGAGTTACTCCCCCTTGAGTACAACCTTCCACCACAAGCACTAGAGTTACTCCCCCTTGAGTACAACCTTCCTCCACAAGCACTAGAGTTACTCCCCTTGAGTACAACCTTCACCACAAGCACTAGAGTTACTCCCCCCCTTGAGTACAACCTTCCACCACAAGCACTAGTGTTACTCCCCCTTGAGTACAACCTTCCACCACAAGCACTAGAGTTACTCCCCCCCCTTGAGTACAACCTTCCACCACAAGCACTAGAGTTACTCCCCCCTTGAGTACAACCTTCCACCACAAGCACTAGTGTTACTCCCCCCTTGAGTACAACCTCCCACCACAAGCACTAGAGTTACTCCCCCCTTGAGTACAACCTTCCACCACAAGCACTAGTGTTACCCCCCCCTTGAGTACAACCTTCCTCCACAAGCACTAGAGTTACTCCCCCTTGAGTACAACCTCCCACCACAAGCACTAGAGTTACTCACCCTTGAGTACAACCTTCCACCACAAGCACTAGTGTTACCCCCCCCTTGAGTACAACCTTCCTCCACAAGCACTAGTGTTACTCCCCCTTGAGTACAACCTTCCACCACAAGCACTAGAGTTACTCCCCCCCCTTGAGTACAACCTTCCACCACAAGCACTAGTGTTACTCCCCCTTGAGTACAACCTCCCACCTTAACTCATAACTGTGGTTAACTCATTGATAACTGTATAGAACTCATTTATAAACATGTGTGTGTGTCCCTCAGGTAGTGACCAGGGGGCTGGTATGGTGTCTAACATTTGTGTGTGTCCCTCAGGTAGTGACCAGGGGCTGGTATGGTGTCTAACATTTGTGTGTCCAGCAGTAGTGACCAGGGAGAGGTGTGGTGTGTCTAACATGTGTGTGTCCAGCAGGTAGTGACCAGGGAGAGGTGTGGTGTGTCTAACATGTGTGTGTCCAGCAGTAGTGACCAGGGAGAGGTGTGGTGTGTCTAACATGTGTGTGTCCAGCAGGTAGTGACCAGGGAGAGGTGTGGTGTGTCTAACATGTGTGTGTCCAGCAGGTAGTGACCAGGGAGAGGTGTGGTGTGTCTAACACGTGTGTGTCCAGCAGGTAGTGACCAGGGAGAGGTGTGGTGTGTCTAACACGTGTGTGTCCAGCAGGTAGTGACCAGGGAGAGGTATGGTGTGTCTAACACGTGTGTGTCCAGCAGGTAGTGACCAGGGAGAGGTGTGGTGTCTAACATGTGTGTGTTAGCAGTAGTGACCAGGGAGAGGTATGGTGTGTCTAACACGTGTGTGTCCAGCAGGTAGTGACCAGAGAGAGGTATGGTGTGTCTAACATGTGCGTGTCCAGCAGGTAGTGACCAGGGAGAGGTGTGGTGTCTAACATGTGTGTGTCTAGCAGTAGGACCAGGGAGAGGTATGGTGTGTCTAACATGTGTGTGTCCAGCAGGTAGTGACCAGGGAGAGGTGTGGTGTCTAACATGTGTGTGTCCAGCAGTAGTGACCAGGGAGAGGTGTGGTGTGTCTAACATGTGTGTGTCCAGCAGGTAGTGACCAGGGAGAGGTGTGGTGTGTCTAACACGTGTGTGTCCTGCAGGTAGTGACCAGGGAGAGGTGTGGTGTGTCTAACATGTGTGTGTCCAGCAGGTAGTGACCAGGGAGAGGTGTGGTGTGTCTAACACGTGTGTGTCCAGCAGGTAGTGACCAGAGAGAGGTGTGGTGTGTCTAACATGTGCGTGTCCAGCAGGTAGTGACCAGGAGAGGTATGGTGTCTAACATGTGTGTGTCTAGCAGGTAGTGACTAGGGGGAGGTATGGTGTGTCTAACATGTGTGTGTCCAGCAGGTAGTGACTAGGGGGAGGTGTGGTGTGGTGTCTAACATGTGTGTCCTGCAGGAAGTGTTCAAGAAATGTGGCATCCCGGGCGAGAAGCTGCACATCTACATCAAGTACCCGCCGGCAGACTGGTTCCTCCACGTCCACTTCCACGCAATATATCTCACTCCTGGTAATTGGCTCTAAACTACTCTGTCCATACAAATTATATACTCCCAACTGTTGACTGTGTCCATGACTGCTGACAGCTTCACCCCAGCTGTTGACTGTGTGCATGACTGCTGACAGCTTCACCCCAGCTGTTGACTGTGTCCATGACTGCTGACAGCTTCACCCCAGCTGTTGACTGTGTGCATGACTGCTGACAGCTTCACCCCAGCTGTTGACTGTGTGCATGACTGCTGACAGCTTCACTCCAGCTGTTGACTGTGTGCATGACTGCTGACAGCTTCACCCCAGCTGTTGACTGTGTGCATGACTGCTGACAGCTTCACCCCAGCTGTTGACTGTGTGCATGACTGCTGACAGCTTCACCTCCAGCTGTTGACTGTGTGCATGACTGCTGACAGCTTCACCCCAGCTGTTGACTGTGCATGACTGCTGACAGCTTCACCCCCAGCTGTTGACTGTGTGCATGACTGCTGACAGCTTCACCTCCAGCTGTTGACTGTGTGCATGACTGCTGACAGCTTCACCCCTAGCTGTTGACTGTGTGCATGACTGCTGACAGCTTCACCTCCAGCTGTTGACTGTGTGCATGACTGCTGACAGCTTCACCTCCAGCTGTTGACTGTGTGCATAACTGCTGACAGCTTCACCCCCAGCTCTTGACTGTGTGCATGACTGCTGACAGCTTCACCCCCAACTGTTGACTGTGTGCATGACTGCTGACAGCTTCACCCCCAGCTGTTGACTGTGTGCATGACTGCTGACAGCTTCACTCCAACTGTTGACTGTGTGCATGACTGCTGACAGCTTCACCCCAACTGTTGACTGTCCATTGCTGCTGACGGCTACACCCCAGCTGTTGACTGTGCGCATGACTGCTGACGGCTACACCCCAACTGTTGACTGTGTGCATGACTGCTGACAGCTTCACCCCAGCTGTTGAATGTGCTCGTGACTGCTGACTTCCCCTCCACCCCCCCCAACTGTTGACTGTGTGCATGACTGCTGACGGCTACACCCCAACTGTTGACTGTGCGCATGACTGCTGACGGCTACACCCCAGCTGTTGACTGTGTGCATGACTGCTGACAGCTTCACCCCAGCTGTTGAATGTGCTCGTGACTGCTGACTTCCCCTCCACCCCCCCAACTGTTGACTGTGTGCATGACTGCTGACAGCTTCACCCCACCTGTTGACTGTGTGCATGACTGCTGACAGCTTCACCCCAGCTGTTGACTGTGTGCATGACTGCTGACAGCTTCACCCAACTGTTGACTGTGTGCATGACTGCTGACAGCTTCACCCCAGCTGTTGACTGTGTGCATGACTGCTGACAGCTTCACCCCCAGCTGTTGACTGTGTGCATGACTGCTGACAGCTTCACCCCAACTGTTGACTGTGTACATGACTGCTGACGGCTACACCCTAGCTGTTGACTGTGTGCATGACTGCTGACTGCTACACCCCACCTGTTGACTGTGTACATGACTGCTGACAGCTTCACCCCAACTGTTGACTGTCCATTGCTGCTGACGGCTACACCCCCAGCTGTTGAATGTGCGCATGACTGCTGACGGCTACACCCCAACTGTTGACTGTGTACATGACTGCTGACAGCTTCACCCCCAGCTGTTGACTGTGTGCATGACTGCTGACAGCTACACCCCCAGCTGTTGACTGTGTGCATGACTGCTGACAGCTTCACCCCAAGCTCTTGACAGTGTGCATGACTGCTGACTGCTTCACCCCCAGCTGTTGACTGTGTGCATGACTGCTGACGGCTACACCCCCAGCTGTTGAATGTGCTCGTGACTGCTGACTTCCCCTCCCCCCCCACCTGTTGACTGTGTACGTGACTAATGACTGCTACACCCCAGCTGTTGACTGTGTACATGACTGCTGACGGCTACACCCCTAGCTGTTGACTGTGTGCATGACTGCTGACTGCTACACCCCCACCTGTTGACTGTGTACATGACTGCTGACTGCTACACCCCCAGCTGTTGACTGTGTGCATGACTGCTGACTGTACACTATTCTCGTCACTGCGTACTCCACACTATATTAGACCTTACCCGAGTAGTTTACCACCAGAGGTTTCTGTAGTATTCAAGCTGGAAGACCAGGAAGCCTTGAGCGTTAGTCACCTACGCTCTCTATTAACATGTAAATCTTTCTAGTCAAGCTATGTATGGGGAAAACCTTCCAAGAAATGGTTAATTATATTCGCAAATTAATTAAATGGACTGTAAGAATAAATTACATGAGTTGACTGTATGAAATTTAATGGTTAGTTGGATATTTCCACTTCCACAAAATTTTTTTGGGGTAGATTTAATACTGCTAGATCTACCTAATGAATTTAATTTGTTTGCATAATTTCAATAATAAATCTTACAATTAAAAATTGTTTGTGGAGTTCGTAAACTAACTACAATATCATAACTAAAAGTTTATCAGCTTAAATGTCTAGCTGATAATGAGAAGTACGTCTGACAGCCTTCCGAAATCAGTTAAATCCTGTCTCAACGTGATGGCGTCATGGACACGTGATTCACAAGTTGAAATGACCAGCTCTCGTAGATATACCTCCACGCTGTGAAGATCATACAATGTAATTTTTATAGAATTATAATCATCTCAGTTAATCTCAATAGAAGGGATTAACTAATTTAAGGAATTGAACTCACTCGGAATATTTGATGTTCCTCCGTTTTAACGGCTGGACAATCTCTAGCTGTTATGGCCATAACAAAAACTATTTGATTATCACTCATCCGACCGGAGGTGTTGTCTCCAATGTTGGATGAAGCAGGCAGCAGCCTATGGGAGTCGTAATTGCACGGATGCTCCCAAATTAACGCGACTTTTAGGTGGTTGTTGATGTTATGATTCCAGGAGAGTAAGTGTTGGGCGCACCCTCTACCTTCCTCTCCACGCATAATCTCCACTTAAAAGTCACGATACTCTACAACGTCCTATTATTTTTTAATAAGACGTTGCCGAAGTTATTTTACATCGAAATCATACTCTTCAGACATCGGCAAACGATTTTTCGTAGTTTTTGTTATTGAAGACATTATCAGAGACATTACGATATCAGATACCACATATTCAGATCACAAGCTCATTGAAGTGCAAACTACCATCAATACTCAGAATAGACCTAAAACGTTGATAAAGCGAGAGGGGCTATTCAGTAAATTCAATTTTAATAATAAAAGGATAGACTGGGAGATAATAAACAGGGAACTTAAAAACATTCCATGGGAAACTGTTTTAAGTAATAAAAGTCCTACAGAAGGAATAGAAAAACTGACTTCGGAAGCGTATCAAGTCTGTCTGAAACATGTTCCTTTGAGGAAAGCCAGAAAGAGATCCAACGTAGAAAGAGAACGCAGAAGACACTATAAACGCAGGAAAAGAATAACGGAACTGCTTATGCAGACACGAATTTCCCGTCAAAGAAGGAATAATTTAAATAGGGAGATTGAAGAAATCGAGCGGAAATTGAAACACTCATATGAAACTGAAGAAAGGCAGTTAGAACAGAAAGCAATTCAGGAAATAAAGAAAAATCCAAAATACTTCTTCACATATGCGAAATCAAAAGCAAAAACTACTGCCAGTATTGGACCTATTCGTACAAGTGAAGGTTCATACACGGAGGATGACAAAGAAATTAGTGAAATCCTAAAAAAGCAGTATGAGGACATGTTTAGCACTCCAATAAACAACATGAAAGTAGAAGATCCAGACAATTTCTTTATGCGGGATATCCAAACCCCTGTAAATATAACTGATATCAACACGAGCGCACTAAATTTTGAAAGAGAAATTGAAAACATGCCCATGCACTCGGCCCCAGGTCCAGACTCATGGAATTCAATATTTATAAAGAAATGCAAAGTGCCGGTAGCACAGGCACTCAGTATAGTGTGGAGGAAGAGCTTGGACACGGGAGAGATACCAGATGCACTTAAAGTAGCAGACATAGCCCCTCTACACAAGGGAGGGAGCAAAGCATTGGCAAAGAATTATAGACCAGTTGCACTAACATCGCACATAATAAAAGTATTTGAGAGAGTGATTAGGAGTCAGGTCACCAATTTCATGGAGACCAATGACCTTCACAACCCAGGCCAACATGGATTTCGAGCGGGAAGATCGTGCCTCTCACAGCTACTTGAGCACTACGATAAAGTCACTGAGGCATTAGAAGAAAAACAGAATGCTGATGTGATATACACGGACTTCGCAAAGGCTTTCGATAAATGTGACCATGGCGTGATAGCACACAAAATGAAGTCAATGGGAATAACCGGTAAAGTAGGACGCTGGATACTCAGTTTTCTGTCAAACAGGACTCAGCGAGTAACGGTCAACCATATAAAATCTAGTCCAAGTGCAGTTAAAAGCTCTGTACCTCAGGGTACAGTCCTTGCACCGCTGCTTTTCCTTATTCTCATATCAGATATAGACAAAAATACAAGTCACAGCTTCGTATCATCCTTTGCAGATGACACAAAAATCAGTATGAAAATTACCTCGGCTGAAGACATTGAAAAACTTCAAGCTGATATTAATAAAGTTTTCGACTGGGCATCAGAAAATAACATGATGTTTAACAGTGATAAATTCCAGGTACTCAGGTACGGTAAAAATGAGGACCTTAACATAATACAGAGTACAAAACACAATCAAATGTGCCCATAGTAGGAAAACAGCATGTAAAGGATTTGGGAATAATGATGTCTGACGACCTAACGTTTAGGGAGCATAACCAAGCAAATATTGCGACAGCCAGAAAAATGATAGGATGGATTACGAGAACTTTCAAATCCAGGGATCCCATCACAATGCTTGTACTCTTCAAGTCACTTGTGCTGTCCCGTCTTGAGTACTGTTCAGTACTCACTTCCCCCTTCAGAGCAGGAGAGATTGCTGAAATAGAGGGAATACAGAGAACATATACAGCACGTATAGACGCGATAAAGCACCTAAATTATTGGGATCGTCTCAAAGCTCTCCAAATGTACTCACTAGAAAGAAGACGAGAGAGATATCAAATAATATACACCTGGAAGATACTGGAGGGCCAGGTCCCAAATCTACACAGTAAAATAACAACGTACTGGAGTGAACGATATGGAAGAAAATGCAGAATAGAACCAGTGAAGAGCAGGGGTGCCATAGGCACAATCAGAGAACACTGTATAAACATCAGAGGTCCGCGGTTGTTCAACGTCCTCCCAGCAAGCATAAGAAATATTGCCGGAACAACCGTGGACATCTTCAAGAGGAAACTAGATTTATTCCTCCAAGGAGTCCGGACCAGCCGGGCTGTGGTGGGTATGTGGGCCTGCGGGCCGCTCCAAGCAACAGCCTAGTGGACCAAACTCTCACAAGTCAAGCCTGGCCTCGGGCCGGGCTTGGGGAGTAGAAGAACTCCCAGAACCCCATCAACCAGGTATCAACCANGGTGGTAGACTACATACACGGGTTGTGGTGGTAGACTACATACACGGGTGGTGGTGGTAGACTACATACACGGGTTGTGGTGGTAGACTACATACATGGGGTGTGGTGGTAGACTACATACACGGGTTGGTGGTGGTAGACTACATACACGGGTGGTGGTGGTAGACTACATACACGGGTTGTGGTGGTAGACTACATACACGGGTGGTGGTGGTAGACTACATACACGGGTGGTGGTGGTAGACTACATACACGGGTTGTGGTGGTAGACTACATACACGGGTGGTGGTGGTAGACTACATACACGGGTGGTTGGTAGACTACATACACGGGTGTGGTGGGTAGACTACATACACGGGTGTGGTGGTGGTAGACTACATACACGGGTTGTGGTGGTAGACTACATACACGGGGTGGTGGTGGTAGACTACATACACGGGGTTGTGGTGGTAGACTACATACACGGGTGGTGGTGGTAGACTACATACACGGGTTGTGGTGGTAGACTACATACACGGGTGGTGGTGGTAGACTACATACACGGGTGGTGGTGGTAGACTACATACACGGGTTGTGGTGGTAGACTACATACACGGGTGGTGGTGGTAGACTACATACACGGTGGTGGTGGTAGACTACATACACGGGTTGTGGTGGTAGACTACATACACGGGTTGTGGTGGTAGACTACATACACGGGTTGTGGTGGTAGACTACATACACGGGTTGTGGTGGTAGACTACATACACGGGTTGTGGTGGTAGACTACATACACGGGTGTGGTGGTAGACTACATACACGGGTGGTGGTGGTAGACTACATACACGGGTGGTGGTGGTAGACTACATACACGGGTGTGGTGGTAGACTACATACACGGGTGGTGGTGGTAGACTACATACACGGGTTGTGGTGGTAGACTACATACACGGGTGGTGGTGGTAGACTACATACACGGGTGGTGGTGGTAGACTACATACACGGGTGGTGGTGGTAGACTACATACACGGTTGGTGGTGGTAGACTACATACACGGGTGGTGGTGGTAGACTACATACACGGGTTGTGGTGGTAGACTACATACACGGGTTGTGGTGGTAGACTACATACACGGGTGGTGGTGGTAGACTACATACACGGGGGGTGGTGGTAGACTACATACACGGGTTGTGGTGGTAGACTACATACACGGGTGGTGGTGGTAGACTACATACACGGGTTGTGGTGGTAGACTACATACACGGGTGGTGGTGGTAGACTACATACACGGGTTGTGGTGGTAGACTACATACACGGGTGGTGGTGGTAGACTACATACACGGGTTGTGGTGGTAGACTACATACACGGGTTGTGGTGGTAGACTACATACACGGGTGGTGGTGGTAGACTACATACACGGGTGGTGGTGGTAGACTACATACACGGGTTGTGGTGGTAGACTACATACACGGGTTGTGGTGGTAGACTACATACACGGGTTGTGGTGGTAGACTACATACACGGGTGGTGGTGGTAGACTACATACACGGGTTGTGGTGGTAGACTACATACACGGGTTGTGGTGGTAGACTACATACACGGGTGGTGGTGGTAGACTACATACACGGGTGGTGGTGGTAGACTACATACACGGGTTGTGGTGGTAGACTACATACACGGGTTGTGGTGGTAGACTACATACACGGGTGGTGGTGGTAGACTACATACACGGGTTGTGGTGGTAGACTACATACACGGGTGGTGGTGGTAGACTACATACACGGGTTGTGGTGGTAGACTACATACACGGGTTGTGGTGGTAGACTACATACACGGGTTGTGGTGGTAGACTACATACACGGGTTGTGGTGGTAGACTACATACACGGGTGGTGGTGGTAGACTACATACACGGGTTGTGGTGGTAGACTACATACACGGGTGGTGGTGGTAGACTACATACACGGGTGGTGGTGGTAGACTACATACACGGGTGGTGGTGGTAGACTACATACACGGGTGGTGGTGGTAGACTACATACACGGGTTGTGGTGGTAGACTACATACACGGGTGGTGGTGGTAGACTACATACACGGGTGGTGGTGGTAGACTACATACACGGGTTGTGGTGGTAGACTACATACACGGGTTGTGGTGGTAGACTACATACACGGGTGGTGGTGGTAGACTACATACACGGGTGGTGGTGGTAGACTACATACACGGGTTGTGGTGGTAGACTACATACACGGGTTGTGGTGGTAGACTACATACACGGGTGGTGGTGGTAGACTACATACACGGGTTGTGGTGGTAGACTACATACACGGGTGGTGGTGGTAGACTACATACACGGGTGGTGGTGGTAGACTACATACACGGGTTGTGGTGGTAGACTACATACACGGGTGGTGGTGGTAGACTACATACACGGGTTGTGGTGGTAGACTACATACACGGGTGGTGGTGGTAGACTACATACACGGGTGGTGGTGGTAGACTACATACACGGGTTGTGGTGGTAGACTACATACACGGGTTGTGGTGGTAGACTACATACACGGGTTGTGGTGGTAGACTACATACACGGGTGGTGGTGGTAGACTACATACACGGGTGGTGGTGTAGGTAGACTACATACACGGGTTGTGGTGGTGTAGACTACATACACGGGTTGTGGTGGTAGACTACATACACGGGTTGTGGTGGTAGACTACATACACGGGTTGTGGTGGTAGACTACATACACGGGGTTGTGGTGGTAGACTACATACACGGGTGGTGGTGGTAGACTACATACACGGGTTGTGGTGGTAGACTACATACACGGGTGGTGGTGGTAGACTACATACACGGGTGGTGGTGGTAGACTACATACACGGGTTGTGGTGGTAGACTACATACACGGGTTGTGGTGGTAGACTACATACACGGGTGTGGTGGTAGACTACATACACGGGTTGTGGTGGTAGACTACATACACGGGTTGGTGGTGGTAGACTACATACACGGGTTGTGTGGTAGACTACATACACGGGGTGGTGGTAGACTACATACACGGGTTGTGGTGGTAGACTACATACACGGGTTGTGGTGGTAGACTACATACACGGGTTGTGGTGGTAGACTACATACACGGGTTGTGGTGGTAGACTACATACA
>WNGS01012919.1:0-20786 GCA_020271785.1 Procambarus virginalis
CCACGGCCAGAACCGGCCCCCTCAGAGAGGCACGGGGAGCAATGGCCTATAGAAGCCCCCGTGTGGTTGGAAGCATTCTATGTCTGCCATCGACCGGGACAGGCACCCAGAAAGGTAAGCGCCCCAAAACAAACCCCTATTCTGGTTAAAATTGCTACCAAAAGCCGAACTAGTGGATAGAACTCCCAAAAGAAAAACTAGCAAACTAGTGTGACGTCACACGCTGCCGCGCCGCTGTCTGCGCAGCTCCCCCTCCCGGGAGGGGGAAGGGGGAGCCCCAGACCCTCCGCGCCGGCTACCCACCCTCAGTTCTTGAGGCTGGATGTCAAAAACGCGAAAAAACCGCCGACCGGAGGGAGGGAGGGATGCCGGGGAGCCTCCGGGACTCACCCAGAAAATGGCGTTTCATTACATTCAACGCTGGTTTTCGGGGGGAGCCCCGTCGGCTCCCCGGAGCTAACTACCCACAGACGGAAAAAAAGAGGGACTTACCCGGGAGGCGGTCGTCGCTCACTCCTCAACTCGAAGCCGAGACAACGGGCTGCAACCGCCGACCCAACGCAACACAGGCCCGCCGGGGCCCAGGGACATTGACAAGGTAACGAGCAGCCAGGACCCTGTTCGACCGCCAAAAACCCCGCGCCCGAATATCAGACAAGACATATTCCCAAAAACGGCAGCAAGCGCCGCGAACTTCCGAACGTCATGGGCACGGGGATAGACCGCAGGCTGGCTAGACTTAATAACCCTGCGGACGACCTGAGAGACCCGCACCCGCGAACAGGGAAGAAGGGAAACCGGATCAACCCAAAGCGCGTCCCCGGACACAGAAGCCGTGGCGCGCAAATAACGGCGAAGCGCCGCAACCGGACACAAAACATGATGCACCCCCGGCCTGACCAACCAAGCATCAACCACCCACGGACCCCTCCGGAACGCAGCAGTCTCATTCTTTGCCAGAAAAGAAGGAGACGGCTGCAAACGAACAAAACTATCACCACGACCAAAAGAGCAGAAGCCCCTGCGCCGGAGGAGAGCATGAAGCTCCCCGACCCGACCCCCAGAGGCCAAAGCCACAAGAAAAGAGCCTTGGAAAAACAATCCCGGACCGAAGGGGCCACAACGAAACGAGGAGACGAAAGGAAAGCGAGCACCCTGTCCAAAGACCAGGACGGCTCAGGCGGCGCATGAGCAGGCGGAGGTGAAACAAAGCACGAGACAGCTTGCGAAACGGCGCAGACGTGACATCGATGCCGAAAGCAAGCTGAAGCGGCTCCGCCAGCGCCGCACGATAGGAGGCGACAGTGTTAGGCATAAGATGACGGTCCTGAAACAACCACGAGAGGAAGGACAAGACCACCCGAACAGACAAGGAATGAACACGACGAAGACGCAAAAAGAAAGAGAAGGACCGCCAGGAAACTTCATACTGCCGCCGAGAGGAAGCCCGCAGGTGAGACACCAACAAGGAGGCCACCTGATCACCATAGAGATGATGATAAACTCGAGTCAAAAATACCATACGCGAAGACTCGAGGAGAAGATCGAACCAGCCACGTGACGTACCGGCCCGATCTGCTGAAAGAGGCGGAGCCGCGGAAAACCCTCGGGTTCGGACACCGAGCAACCAGCAACGGAAACCAAGGCTGGGCCGGCCACCAAGGGGCCAGAAGGACAACTCTCCCCTGGTAAGTCTCTAAGCGAGTCAGGACCTGGAGCAACAGCTGAACCGGGGAAAGAGGTACAGGAACCTCCACCTCGACCAGTCGAGCCGCAAGGCGTCGACCCCGACGGCCTCGCGATCGGGGAAGGGCGCGCATACACGGGAAGACGCCGCGACCACGCCGACGCGAAGAGGTCCACCTCGGGACGCCCGAACGTCTGGCAAAGCCAGCGGAAGGACTCGTCGTCGACCGTCCACTCCGTGGAGAGGGGAACGAAGCGAGACAGGGCGTCCGCCAAGACGTTGGACACGCCCCGTACGTGAACAGCCAGGAGAGCCAAACCCCGAGAACTCAGCAGACGAGTCACCCGAAGCGACCAACCCCAAAGAGACAAGGACCGCATCGAACCCCCGCGGTTCAGGCAATGAACCACTGGAGAGCAGTCCGAATGGAGCCGGATCGTTGATCCGCGGGCCACCTGAATCTCCGAAGAGCAAACCACACCGCCGCGAACTCCCGCACCGTGCTGTGAGCTCGACGGAAGGACGGACCCCAACGCCCCTGGCCGGCCTGGTGAGCACTGGTCACAAAACCCCAGCCTAGAGACGACGCATCCGTGTACACATCGAGCGAGGGCTCGGGAAGGCGCCATGGCACCGAACCCCGAAAAACCCGAAGAGGAAGCCGGTGACGCAGCAACCGACGCAAGGCCCCCGGGGGTCGAACCTTGCGATCGCGAGAGAGGCGGAAGGGGTGACCCCGAAGGAACCAGAACAGCCGACGAAGCCAAACCCGACCCGGCGGGTAGACCAGCATCGCGAAGTTCAGGCTCCCGCACAGCCCCTCGAGCAACCGCGGGTGACCCGAGGGCCCACCAGAAACAGACGAAGGCGGGACCGCAGCCGCTGGAGAGACTCCGGAGGAGAGACAAGGAGGAGGTGCGAGAGTCCCAAACGAGACCCAGCCAAGTCCGAACCTGAGAGGGAACCAGATGGGACTTCCTCCAGTTCACCAGGAACCCGAACCCGGCGAGCTGGGAAAGAACCAAATCCCTGGCTAGCAAGCAAGCAGACCGGCTGGGAGCCCAGACCAGCCAGTCGTCGAGGTAGGCCAACACCCGAACTCCTAGGAGACGCAACCGAGCCACTACTACCCGTGTAAGGCGCGTGAACACGCGAGGTGCCAGGTTCAACCCGAACGGGAGACAACGAAAGCGGTAACTCTGAAGCCCCACCACAAAACCGAGCCAGTCCCTGAACCGCGGATGAATCGGGACATGCCAATAAGCGTCCCGGAGGTCCAGGGACACCATCCAAGCGCCCGGCTCCAAAAGGAGCCGAACCTGAGACAGCGTAGTCATCCGGAAGGAGGGGCAATAAACCCAGGGGTTCAGACGGGACAAGTCCAGAATGAACCTCAGGTCCGCGCAGTCCCGTTTCGGAACCGGAAACAGACGGGAAACCCATCTGAGGGACGACGTCGGTTCGACGACGCCCAAACGTACCCACTCCAAGACGACGCGACGGAGCAGGGGAAGAAACTTGCCCTGCCAGCCCCGAACCCCCCAAAGGGGGAGGGGCCACCCAACGCCACCGCAGACCGCAAGACACGACCTGAAAGGCCCACGAATCGTGGGACCAGGCGCGGGCGAACAGCGCAAGCCGCCCCCCCATCGCCCCGTCAACGGGGCAAACCGCGAAAGGGCCGGCGCCCCTTACGAGACCCAGAACCCCGCACAGGGCGAACACCGCGCCGACCAGACGAGGGCGGGTCCGCAGCAGGAGCCGAACCCGAACCTGACACCAGAGGCCTACCACGACGAGAGGAACCCCGAGCTCTGGCACGACCCCGCCGGGAAGACCCACCCCGGGACCCCCGGAAAACCAACAAGTCCGACATCGGACGACAAGCCGCCGACGCAGCCTGAATAAACTGCGCCACGGCCGACTCCTCAAAAAGAAGAGGACAAAAGGGGAAGAACGCCTAAGAGCCAGAGCCCAAGCAGATTCCACGGAGGAACCCAGCACCGCCTGCCGACACGCGAGACGGGAAGCATAAAACAGGGAAACCGCATCCCGCAAAATCGGCGTGAACAGCTTCAACAAGGCAGCGAACGAGCGCGCCGCCGAGGACAAGGCGCCAGACCCTGGGACGGACCCAAGCGTCCTCACATCCTCCACGAGCCAATCCGAGGACAGCTCCAGGATGGAAAAGAACCGCAAGGCCGAAGCCAAAAGGCCCCGGGCGCGCAAATCCTCCGCAACCAGCGCCGCCGAAAGGACAGGAACCTGCACATGAAGCTGAATAACGCCCACATCGCGGGGAAGGGCAGGGGCAAACAAGCACTCATTCAGGTACTCAAGCTCGCCCCCAGGAAAACCTGAATCACCGTGGAAGCTTCCCGCCACTCCAACGTGCGGGAACGACAGAAGGAATGCCAGGAATCCAAAACAAACAAAGGGCAGGCTGCTAGCCAGGAAGACTCCGGAACCTCGTAACGGAGCCAGAAAGGGAACGAAGTCCCAAACCTGAACTCAGATGGATCCATATCAGAGGCATAATCCGGGTCCCGCAGGAGGTAAGCTGCAAAGGCCGCTCGCACCTCACCAGGTTGGATGCGATAAGCCGAAAACCTCCGGAAAGACGGAACCGACGAACCGGGGGAACACGGAACCGAACCCGGGGAGGGGCAGACACCAAATCCAACTCGTACGCAGAGGGGGGAAAAGAGAACCCCACTCCTTGTAACAGTAAGCCCCGCTCAGAGGGAAGAAAAACCCAGGCGGGGTCCAGCGGAGCCCAAGGCCCCCAAGTCAGCCCCTCCCCAGCCTCGAGGTCCAACACCACAGGACCCGAGGCCGAGTCCTCTCCCCAAGCCCCGACCCCACAAGACAAGGACGGAGCAGCCGGAACAGCGGAAGGAAGGGGGGCCCACTGGTCAGACCCCGAAGCTTCGGCCGGGAGACAAGACTCGAATGCCTCTGCCGCTCCCCCGGAAGGGGCACCCCCCGAAGCTGCCCGAGTCTCAAGATCAAGGAACCCCTGCTCCGACCCCGAAACCCTCAGACGTTTCGGGGCTGGAAGCAAGGGGGGGGGACCAGAACGAGCAGTAGGGGAAGGACGAGGAGGCGCGGACTGAACCAGGATCGAAGCGACCCCCACCCCCAAGTCCGGGTCACGAAAAGCAAAGCGGGGCAGCCTCGGGGCATCCGGGTGAGCAACCAACCTAGCGCGTTGCAACAGACGAAACCTAGCCTGCAACGCACGCGCCTGTACCCGAAGAGAATCATCAGAGGATTGGGTAAATTGAGTCACAAGTAAGCAGCAACACTCACAGGACTCAGGGTCGAAAGTATCACCGACCCAACAGGCAGCATGGCAGAGGCAAAAACAATGAGGGTCACCCTGAGACAAAGGGACCGAGCAACCCTCAAACTCGCACACCGCGAGTGGGGACTCCGGGGTCACATCCATCGGACCCACGCGCCCCCTAGGGGATTCCCAGGGTCCTGAGCGTTTACTTTAAGAGGACTCGCGCTCAGGTAGTCCCAGGCAGGGAGCTGCTAACCGGCGCCCAAAACTACCAATCGAACTTCTAAAGCTGTACCCCAGGGACGTGTACACTCACGGGGACCTAGCAGGGGGCGCCATCGAGAATAACCGTGACAGGGTTAGAACAAAGGAACGAATATGACAGAACCCCCCACCAGGCAAAAACAAAAAGAAAAACAAAACCCCGCAAGAGGACAGCGAACCCCAGGGAACAGAGCCGGCCGCTATGTCGGGAATACAAGCTGTGCAGCACCCTGCGCCCCTACCAGTGCAAACTGCCTCTTACCTGCCAGTAACAAGGGAGAACAGAACACCCAAGAGCCCAACAGGCGGCCGAAAAACCGAAAAAGGTAAAACGGACCAGCAGAGGCAGATCCCAAGGAGCCTGTGGAAGGTGGCCCCAAGCCCCAAGGGTAGTACTTACAGGGCACCTAGGGAAGGAAACCCTAGGCGCATGCAGCCCGAGTACCAAATTACTCCTGGCTCTCGCACCCAGAAAACAAACACCACACGCAAGCACAGTGTTGTAGCGAACACCGGAGCCAGAGCACACGACCTTCGCCTATAGCATCAGCCTCAAGAACTGAGGGTGGGTAGCCGGCGCGGAGGGTCTGGGGCTCCCCCTTCCCCCTCCCGGGGAGGGGGGAGCTGCGCAGACAGCGGCGCGGCAGCGTGTGACGTCACACTAGTTTGCTAGTTTTTCTTTTGGGAGTTCTATCCACTAGTTCGGCTTTTGGTAGCAATTTTAACCAGAATAGGGGTTTGTTTTGGGGCGCTTACCTTTCTGGGTGCCTGTCCCGGTCGATGGCAGACATAGAATGCTTCCAACCACACGGGGGCTTCTATAGGCCATTGCTCCCCGTGCCTCTCTGAGGGGGCCCGGTTCTGGCCGTGGTTCCCGGTAGGCCTAAGAACTCCATACACATGACTGATGCCAAAGTCTGACATTAGCATATCAGCCTGGGATAGCTCCGGGGAGCCGACGGGGCTCCCCCCAGAAAAACTATGAAAAATCAATCAGAGACATTGAAATAATTAGGTAATTATCTCTTTGTGGCAACTCCGGCCTGACAGCTGGCGAGCAACAGACCGCCTGGGACGCATGCTGAGTCAGCGCCTATAATTTGCCAGACTTCCCCGCCCTATAGCGGGCAATATATGGCACTTACGATTTTTTTATTATTTTTCCCGTGATCAGTGAACACAAATTAACAGGTTAGGAAGAAAAAATAATTTTTATTTTTCAAAATGACATGCGCCTGTGGGGATGACAGGATATTAAACCCCGAGCATGTTAAGGGTTAAAGCCATGTATGGCAAAATTATGAAACAAATACACAGTTATGATAGTTATGATAATATGAAAGTCCAAGAAAACCCAATCAAAATTACCTACAGGAAATGTAATGCACTAAGAAACATCGTCCATGATGCCATCGTTCTGTCATTAGAATGATGGCATCCTGAAAATCCTTCTAGCAAAAACACTCTTGACCTATTTAGTTTGATTTCTATGTAGCATCATTAAATATTAACACTGCAAGTTTCAGTGAGATAGCCAAGGTAATCACACGACTCACTTTCGGGCCGTGAAATTGTGGAAATTGTGAGTGCCTTTATACAATTCCAAAGTGGCTTTAAGTTGTTCCAAAACCTCGGGAGTAATACGGTAGTCCTCATTCATTATCTGCAATGTTGAAATCTAATAACACTTGTACTGTAGAAAAATATTGCATGATCACATATAGTTAAGCCATTTTGCATGCCATTAATAAAAAGGCGGTTCACGCATACAGGTCTTTCTCAAACAAATAGACGGTACACCTTGATATGTAAAACACTAAAACCTATCATCACTTCTACAGTATAGATATGAGGTGGGAAGGCATATACCATACAGAATTGAAAAGAATTATAAATCAGAGTAAAAAATAGTGATATCCAGTATTCTCATAACAGCATTTCCACAATCAACACATGGGAAGACAATACTGTATTGCCACACATTAGCAAGAAAGCTCCACAAGTATTTGAGCTGTTTCTTGGATTCTCTGTGAACTACTCAATCTAAGGTATTACAGCAAATTTTCAATTATTCATTGCCTCTTAGCAAACTTCTTCTATTCAGTCCTGTTCAAAAGTTGTGTCATTCACCTGCATAAAGCAATTTATCACAAACTTACAACCCTTACCTGCTCACTTTTATTTTTGGCCTTCCTCCTTTCCTCCTACCATAAAGATCAGTCACATACACTTTATTTACCACTCTCACTTCATCCATATACTCAACAGCTCTTGACCACTCAAGCAAATTCACCAGTACTGTACTTAAGATTCACACATGCATTCACATTCCATACTTGCCCATACATTTATCATTCCTTATTATATCTACCCTCCTAATACTGTACTCCACATATGCTCTTCAAGCACACACATAATTCTGCAAAACTTGTCATTGTGTTACATTAGCAAGGCAGTTGTCACTTACTTGCAAAAGGAACAAAATATAGTTAGAAACATGATGACTCCAGATAAAATAAAATTTCAAAGCCCAAAAGATTTTGTCAAATTATGCAAAAATGAGTTGGCCAGTCAGGACATAGTTTTTTTATATATGTTAGCATAAAAAGTCCTAATCAGTTCGTAATTTGATTGAAGGAAAATAGAAGCATTGGATTACAAACATATTCAACACAAAGAGCCAAAGCTCAACCATCACAAGCACAACTAGGTGAGTACATATGTATTTGAAAACATGTAGAGATAGACATCCATAAACAATAGAAAATTATTTACATCACAATACAGGTGCCAAGTACAGAACAGTATAGACATATTCATTGCTAGTTCAAAAGGTTACCCCAAGAATTGCAGGCACAAAACTTACTTCTGTTAAAGGAGCAAAAGCAAAAGAAGGACACATATACGAGTAAGTGCGTGAGTCACACCACGACTTGCAATTGAAGCTTTTAGTTGTGCGACGAATAGCCATCACACGTATCTGAGAACAGAGGTGTTCATTGATAGCACCGACCATATCTGGTACATCCTCAGCTGAAAAGTAAAAGTAATGATGATCAATATCATAACCAATCATCTTGACTTCAGCTGTCTAATAAGCCACTGTCCACTATCCTACACAGACTCACACTAACCAAACCTGTTAGTGTATTTTGACCATAGCATATTTAAAATACAGTACAGGTATCTATTACTGCACAGACTAATATTACATTGTTCATGAATGAAAATCTTGATCAATTTTTCACAGTACAGTACAGGTACTGTATCTCCTGTGTTTATACTTACGAAGCTTGAGTGATATTACTTGACGCGCTGCAGAAACACCTTTGTCTGTCCGTGCGGCACGTTGAAAGTGGAATATCTGAGGGCACGTACACCCTTCGTCGGTTACCAGGTCAGCACGTAACATGGCTGTTAACAAGTCATCTTCTATGGTGCGATAGCCAGGGTTTCTGTGGACACAATACAATAACCCTTGTTGCTAGAGACAAAATACTCAGCATAACAAAATAAACTTAATACTGTGCAACCTCAGTTGACGACTATCGTAAAGTAAGTTTTTTTTTGGTATATGACCTCAAATTCATCGTAAAATTTTAATTGGTGTATGATAGTTTACTTGGAAGACAACGCCTATTCGTACTCATATGGGTTGAACGAATGTGTGATACTGGGGGCATGGGGCGAGGCACTCACAGTTTGTTTACAAATCTATCCCGCATAGTGCCGATTGCAGCCGTGCTTGAATTCTATGTGAAGAATTTCATTGTTTGCCTGCTTTTTTTGCTTTTTTAACATACTGTATGTGAATTCAGAGACAATTCTATTACAAATGTTCAAGAGATGTGTAAATATTTCATTCAAAATGATCTGATACCAGAAATCTTAGCCAAATATCCCCAGTTTGTAACTGTAGGTAGTAACTAAGTGATTGCAACCTATCTACCGCTGCCCACTCAATGGAGGGGCGGTGTGCAGGACAAACATATGTGGAGAGCTAGTGTCACAATTGATATGTCAGTTGCTTAATTTAGAAACTGTACTTGTGGGCAATCTTGACCTTCCTCATTTATTAAGAAAAAGTGTGCAGTATGCAAAGAATTGCAAAGTTTTGCTGAAAAATGTCACCCAAATCAAGCTGTAGCAGGCCGTTGTGTTAACCTTTTTAATGACAAAGTGATGTCTCACTTCAGATAAGTGTTACAACATAGGGGAAAAACAAGTGTCAATAGACAGGGTTTTAGTGAGACAAACAAGCAGTGAGCCATAACCAGGTCCTAGTGACATGCCTGCAAAACGTAGAAGAGAGAGTACCCCAGAAAAGTCATCACTGCCTGATATTATAATGGAAGGGGACTCCCTTTCCAAACACTAACACCTCTCCTCCTCACCATCTTCCATATGCCAACAAGAGTCCTCATTAAAGGTAAGATATACATACTGTATTGTAGTCCAAAATGAGTGGTATTCAGTATAAAAATGTATTTTTAAGTTAATATTTTTGGGGATGTGGAATGGATTAAATCAGTTTACATTATTTCTGATGGGAAAATTTGCTTTGGTTGACAATGCATCTCTGGGACTGGATTACAATCGTAAACGAAAGTACTAGTACTACTGTATAAGTAAAGAAATAGCACTATATTTTATAATTGCATTCAAAATACTGTTCCAGGATATTTAAATTGTGTTATGTAGTGTATACAAATGCTTGACGGTTACTGCATATTAAAGACATTGTGAAAAAATAAATTAAATTTTTGTAGTTATTTTCTTTTAATTTTCTTGTTTCAAATTCAATACATGTACAGTATGGCAATCCAAATGCTGTGCCCTGTTTTCTCAATTTTATATTTTATTTTGAACTTGCTGAACAGTTGCTTATAAGGTATAATTTGATAGAGCTAATGTTACATAAATTTCCATAAAGTGTAAGTCACTCACCTTTGCATGCCCAAATAACCTTTTCCGGAGTAGGCAAGGAGCAACGCATATTTCCTGCGTTTTCTTCTGACAATCTCCCTGCCATTTGTTTCAGCTAAGCCATCCAAATGAATACGTTTTGTCTGGGGTTCTGTTGTCTCCGGTTCTGGCGCACGCTTAATACTCCCACCTGGTTAATGAAAGTTCTTGATAACTCTTCAGTTAACTATGAAGAAATAGCATCGCACAAAGCACATGATAACAATGATCTTGAAAAACCCAAGGAAATCCCCAACACTTCTTATAAAACACAATTTTATAAAGTGCCTCTAAGACTGAACTAGTGAAAATTTTACCTTTACTGCTTAGCAAAAACAGTATAAATACAACTTCATGTGACCAATTTTTAGTGCTAAGAGGAGAGACAAAATTAAGTAAATATCCAGCTTTCAGTTTCCTAAAAAAACTATTTTTTTATAGTATTCTGCCTGATTTGTAAACTATAGTATTCAGTTGCCAACTAAAACAAGATTATCACATGGCATGAAGCCAAATTAAAACAAAGCATAAATTTCTTTTTATTTAAAGAAATTTTATTTTCTCAGCTCAGAGTGCCTCTGAGTGAGGCGCTCTGTTCCTTCCTCAACCCCCATATTTTTTTTTTTGTGCTTTTGATTGGTTTTCTCATAGTTTTCTCTGTAGATAGAATGTGACTAGGCTTGATGAACGGGCTCTCATGTGGTGCTGGTCCCAACCCTTATTTTGGTGCAACAGCCAAAGGTGGGACTTGGGAGCTAAATAACACAGTGCTTACCTAGGGGAGTAGGATACTGCCTAAGGAAGCGACTGAGTACCAGACACTCAAAAAATATAAATGGAAACACAATCCCTGATGTCTCTGACCATAATGAACCATCACCTTCCCTGACCTCATCACACTTACCCGAACATCCTCACCACCTCTTTTCTCCCCATATAAGCACTAGCCATGTTAGCGCTTATTGTTTCACTATTCAAAGATTTGGGCTTGGAAGAAATGCCTGTCTGTTTTCTAATGACATATGAAAGCTTTAATAATTTATTTATCATTTACTCCTAAACTTCATTCGAGCATTGTCAATGTCATATATTAATTTAGCTCTATAATCAAGTCATGCTCTTTGGCAAAATTTACATTTTAAATCTAGTCATTTTTACTGCTGTTGCTTTTATTAAATTTTATATTATGGGTTTATAACATCACATGGGTAAGTGGTGCCCAGTATAATCACTGGACAAACTAAGCCCAACCACTTTATCACATGTTTATTCAGACAACCTGCTTACCTCTCCACTTTATCGCTACAAACCCAAAATAAATAACTGGCATATCCAGATAAGTAGTGTTTGGAAAGCATATGGTCATCTGTATACATAACTTGAGGATGATAATGAAATTAACTCTTCACCATCCATTATATTTACTAAATCCTAATTTGTAATTCAAATTAAATCTTGATACAATATTTATCAACGAATTAAGATACACTGATGGTCAAAGTTTCAGCATGATTGAAGAGATTGATTATGTCGGAAAAGATAGTCAGCCAGGTACTTGTTATATTGCCTTCTTATTAATGAGAGCTCCACCTCTATAAACTCACCCACCTTCCTCTGAAGTGTTATTAAACACGATGTACCGGGTGAAAGACCCAGTACAAATCTGTCAAGTGAAAGTCCAGTGTAATATACTGAAATAAACAATGATAGAGAAAGAAAGTATGTGTCAAGAGCAAAACAGTCAAGAACTTGCCAAAATTTTTAGATTTTATGGAAAGCCTTGTGGTGAAGTAATAAATTACAAGAAACACTAGGATCCTGCAATATACAGTACAGTACAATAGTTAGAGGTCATCACAGAATCACACATAAGATTTCCTTTCAAAACACTGACCATGGTGGATTGCATCAAGGTCACCGTGACTGTCCTTTGAAGACGCCATTGAATTAAATGAAAGACCTGTATACAAGTTCCAGCAGCAAACAGGAAATGTACTCCAGGCACCCGACTCTTTGCAGAACATGCAGCGTCAAGTAGCCGATAATATCTGAATAAACCTGGAATAGCATAAAATATTTTCTGTAAGGTGCAAAAATTTGAAGTTTTTTGTCTATCACAAAATATGCCAGATGTCTAACATGCAATGAAGCATTCCAAGGAAGAAACTGTAAATGTATGGATTGATACACTATACAAACAGAAAAACTCATGACTGTATGAAATCACGTTTCTGATTGTATGCAGCCGGTATAATGCCCTCTAAAATAACAAAAATATTTGCCTAGTAAGACTCGTGAAATAATTGGTAATTCCAGTTAACTGGTAAACTTTTAATTGAAAAAATTGCCACATTATGGATATGCAAATATAATGCCATAAATTATAACTATCATTTAACTCAGTGTGAGAGTGAAACTCCTCTCAACAAGTGAATAATATTGAGCCTGTCACAGAATAAATCACTAAAAGCAGCTACACCGATTGATCACCACCAAATACATTGAGTAATTTACGAAACTTGATTAAAAGTCAAACAAAACCCACAAACTGGTGGTGAAGTGAAAGCCTGGGAGCCTACCAGTGTTTACAGCCATGTGTTCGTGTTCTTCAAACTCTTCATCCGGATTATTATCTGGGTCATTGATCTGGCACCTGGCAAGGCTAGGAATCCGGATTCACATCAAAATGGCTGTGGTAACGCAAATAAAAATAATAATAATGACGATATCAAAAATAATAATGATAATAACAATGTATATAAATTACGGAAGGTCTGATTACAGTGGTTTCATAATATGTATTTATGTTTCTTATGAAGCCACTGTTGTCTAATACAGACGGCTCCGTTCTCGACTCACAATCTGGGATTCTGGGTTTGATTTATGTACAGTTCAATGGTTTGCTACGTTTCCTTTTACATAATGTAGCTCTTCACCTAGCAAGGTGCCCGGGAGTTAGGCAACTGCTGCATCTTGGAGAGGCAAAATAGAAAAATAGAGAAGATTTGTGCTAGAATCATTGATCTCACCTTTCATTTTTTTTACTTTGATTAAACTTTGAATAAAACTGATAAAACTTTGATTAAACTTAAATATCTATAAAAATCCCTGGCCATGGGGATCAAAAGGGCGTTGATAAATTTTCTTATGTTTCCCGGCTTGTTCTTAGGGCTTCAAACATAAGTCTGGAACCGGCTTGGCCACAAGGTGCCGGGATTCTGCGTGCCCTTCGAGGCTCCTGTGTTCTCTTTGGTCATGAAGGACGCCTGACTCTTGCTCCACTGGGGTAGCTACCCTGCGTGTGGTGTGGGTGGACTGTCCACACCCTGCATGTGGTGTGGGTGGTCTGTCCACACCCTGCGTGTGGTGTGGGTGGACTGTCCACACCCTGCATGTGGTGTGAGTGGACTGTCCACACCCTGCATGTGGTGTGGGTGGACTGTCCACACCCTGCATGTGGTGTGAGTGGACTGTCCACACCCTGCATGTGGTGTGGGTGGACTGTCCACACCCTGCGTGTGGTGTGGGTGGCCGGTCCACACCCTGCGTTTGGTGTGGGTGGCCGGTTCACACCCTGCGTGTGGTGTGGGTGGCCGGTCTACACCCTGCGTGTGGTGTGGGTGGCCGGTCCACACCCTGCATGTGGTGTGGGTGGTCTGTCCACACCCTGCGTGTGGTGTGGGTGGACTGTCCACACCCCTGCATGTGGTGTGGGTGGTCTGTCCACACCCTGCGTGTGGTGTGGGTGGACTGTCCACACCCTGCGTGTGGTGTGAGTGGACTGTCCATACCCTGCGTGTGGTGTGGGTGGTCTGTCCACACCCTGCGTGTGGTGAGGGTGCAGGTCCATACCCTGCCGCGGGTATTAATTAAGGATGTCGCGCCGCGCCGCTGCAAGCTGTCTAAATTGTGTGTTGTATGTTTTTATTGTCGTTTGACTTTGTATTATTTTTACGGTATAGTCTCCCGTTTTGCTTCCATTCCGGAACCGGATCGGCAGGGTGCATACGGCTATTTTAGTCGTCGGCATAATCTTTACTAATATCATCTTATGAATTACCTGAATATACCTGATGAACATTATCTCTCTAGTGTCCTCGATGAGGACATTAATCTGACAGCTTGCCAAAGGTCCTCCTTATTTGTCCTAATGACTTGATCGAGCTGAACTTTGAACTGCAGTAGTGTTTAGGCATTTACGGCTTCGACAGGTAGGCAGTTCCATGGGTCTATAACCACATGGGTGAAAAAGCATGTTTTGTATCCTACATTGTGGCTTGTTGAGCTTGAATCTGTTGCTCCTTGTATGTGTTACATCTGGCCTTATAAAGAAATTGCCTGTATCAATATCCTCCAAATTGTTCAGTATTTTAACAGTTTCGATGAGATCGGCCGTCATGTCTGCTTTGCAGTGTTGTCGGGCTTGTGGCCCTCATCCGTTCCTGGTATGGGAGTCAACCTAGTTCTGGAATGATTTTTGTTACCCGGTGTTGAATTTTCTCCAAGGCAGAAATGTCTTTTCTGAAGATGAGGTCTCCATGTTTAGATACAATAATCCAAGTACTCGCCTAGTTGTGCTTGCAAGGGTTGAGCTTTGGCTCTTTGGTCCCGCCTCTCAACTGTCAATCAACTGGTATACAGATTCTTGAGCCTATTGGGCTCTATCAAATCTACATTTGAAACTGTGAATGAAGTCTTCCTGCACCACATCACTGCCTAATGCATTCCATTGCTAACTACTCTGACACTGAACAAATTCTTTCTTTCTGAGGCGCACTAGAAATTTTGTATTTATTTGTACATTCTTACAAGAATGTAAGAATGTTCTCACATCCTTGTACAGCCACTAGCACGCATGGCGTTTCGGGAAAGTCCTTAATCCTAATTTTCCCCCGGAATACGACCCACCAAATCGTTTAACAGGTACCCATTATTCACTGCTGGGTGAACACAGTCTAAGGATTGGCCCAAGTAAATCCTCCTCGGCCAGGATGCGAACCCTGGCTAAAGCGTTCGCGAAATGCCAGGCGTTACCACTTAGTGTTACCACTTCGCCATGGGGACTGCAATGAATATTCAGTTGAATAACTACCTTCTTGTTCTTAGTCAAAGGTTTGTTTAAATATTCCTAAGGTGTGGTTGGTCTTCCTTTTTTTCTCTTTTTTTCACTGCAGCTCTCACTTTAGCAACTTTCAATTGTTGGCGGATTCTGAATCAAGGTTTTCTTCATCAATCTGCTGCAATATAATGTTGTTGATTTGATGGTTGTTATGTGTATTGTTTAGTTAGTTTAGTTCATTTATTTTGCACCCCATACCCATCCCGTGGGCGGTAGTGGAAAGGGTTACAGAGGCACATAATGGGCTCAGGGACTGAACCCCACAGTTCATTTAGCTAAGCAAGTTACAATCTTGATGAGCTAGTTACAAAATTCAATATAAGTCATCACATCAACAATGGGTTCGAGATCGACTTCAGTACAGGTTCTAAATTAAGCAACTGACATATGTGGAGAGCTAGTGTCACAATTTATATGTTTGTCCTGCACACCGCCCCCCATCCAGCGGGCAGCGGTGGATAGGTTACAATCACTTAGTCACTACCTACAGTTAGTAAACTGGGGATATTTGGCTAAAATTTCTGGTAGCAGATCATTTTGAATGAAATATTTACACATCGCTGGAACATTGGTTATAGAATTGTCTCTAAATTCACGTATCTTTTCGCACTCCATCACATAGTGACGGAGGGTGTGCGAATAATTTTGTTGACACAGTTTACATTTGGTTAGGTCTACATCAGCAGATAATGAGAATTTCCAGAGATACTTGTAACCGAGTCTAAGCCGAGCAGTAGTAACATCTAGAAGTCTGCTGATTTTATTGGATGATCCATAGATGTGTGGCTCCTCTTGCATGATAGTATGATGATAGATGTCTATCTATCTATACTGGTGTCATTTTACTTTGCCTCAGATCTACAAGATCTTGTTGAAGTTCTCGGTGTACTGCTGCTCTCAGATTGCTCATTGACAATCCAAGGTTACACTCAACGGCTCCTTTAAAGGCAGATTCTTTGGCTAACTTATCAGCTCTATCATGCATTCGGAGGCCAACATGAGATGGAGACCACATGAAATGGACTCTGTTACCATCCTTAATAATTTTGTTGTATTTGTGTCTAGCTTCGGACACGAACATGCTACAGTTATGTCTTAAAGAGTTGAGAGCATTTAAGGATGATAAGGAGTCACTTAAGTAACCCATATACAAGGTCGTGTAATAAAACAGTGTCAAAGTCATGCTTCTGTTCGCCTAGCAGTAAATAGGTACCTCTATACAAAAATGTGGCATCCTTTAACAAACTCTCGGCTTCATGTCCCCGTCGAGGCCACTAGATAGATGGTGGACTTCAGAAGATTGCAAGTAAATATACACAAGCTTTCTGCCTAAGAATTAAAATAGTTAAGAATAGCAAGATATCCATTTTCTGTATTAGTGGCGACGGTGGCGCCGCGGACGGCATCACCGGGCGCACCACGCTGGCCGGTCCCAGCCTCCCCTCCTGCTGCCCGACACCTTCCCTTCTTGTGGTTTGTATTGGTCTGGCCCACCACGAGGATCGCCAGCTGTGTTATGGGGGAAGTGAAGTGAGAAGTTTTTAGTGTTTCATTACTTTGATAGTTAGACGCTGTGAGTGGAAGATATGGGTAGGAAGGGCAACTTTGAGGAGAAGGTGAAGAAGGGGCCAGGACGGAAGGCCAAGAAACAGCAGAATCCTGTGTTTGGCTTCAAGCTCAATGGTGAGTTTAAAAGTTGTTCATGTTATTATGGTTTCCATTATCAGGGCCAAGAATCTTGCCTAAATCAACCTAAGGCTGATCTTACCCATGACACTCACAAGAGTGGCCCATGACACAAGAGTGGCCTAACTCTAAGCGTACCTATTTTTTTGCTAGGTTGACAAGGGCATCAGGCATAAGTAAATATACCACATGTCTCGTCTTCCCGAGACTGACCCAAGTCCATTTAGCTGTGAAGAAGTTGTGCTAATCACTTGGCCATATCTCAAAAAGTTGAAATGAATTTTGAGGACCAACTTGAAAATCATTCTAGCTAAGAATGTGGCTAGATAACCTTAGATATAGGCAGTAGACTCCCAAAAGTTAAAGGTTGCACACAGTACTGGTATATATTTAAAACAAAAATTTCTTTAATTTTGCTAGGTTTGGGATTTTAAAGGTTAGTGATGGTACAGAATGTTATAATTTTTGACAGGTCTTGAACCCTAAATATTAGTCCATGGCATACTGTGTAATTTCAATTTGGTGCCCCATAGGCCTATATTTAATGTGTGCATAATCTATTTGTAACGGCCTCACTTAGCCAGTAACCGGATTCTTTACTTATCAAAGTGTGTATGTATCAAACTAGTGCCTCCTCTTACTCGATCTTATCCTGAGTCATAGGGAAGTTATTAAGAACTGGCAGTTATAATTAATCTAAAGGAAAAGGGGATAAACAACACTAAACAAAACCTTCACCAAGTGTACATCTTAACTATATATATATATATATATATATATATAATATATATATATATATATATATATATATATATATATATATGACATAACACTGCAGGTGTCACTTACACACAGGACACTTTAAAACCTCTGCAACCTTCTCTCCCGGTGAGTCCACTTCTAGCTACTATCGTACACCACCCAAGGTACCCTTCCCAAGTCTGTCTTCTATGGTCCACACGCCGGCAAGTTCATCTTTCTCAGTAAATTCTGGGCCAGTCTTACACAGTAAGACTGGCCCAGAATTGTCATGTTGCCAAAGCAGGCTTATAGCAAGCTGTAACAGATGGACAGTACTTTCATCTCGTAACTCAACTTTGCCATACTGGGATGTGTCGGTCTAATCACCAGTACTAAGCTAAGTATTGACAGACAACTCACTGTCTACACAGACTCAGCCACTTGTCGTTGACCAAGATATCTGTTGACCAAGATACCACCCACATCACTTCTGAGAAGTAAAACTGTGGTTAATAAGAAACTATGGGGGGGGGGGTCAAATAAGATCACAGCTTTCCACCGGGGAACAGAAAATGGGGTCAGGTGTGCTCAACAGATGGCGTCGACATCATCACACTATTGGTGTGGTGTTCATGATTCAGATGATTGTACAGGGTAGCAAGGTGTTTTTTTGGATTAGTATGTTTTTCAGTTGATTTGGAGAGTTAATTTTTCATTTCAGGGACTGATATGTGGTCGTCATGTTTCATACTTATCACTGGACACACACAACGCCTATTATTTTTCTTCTGGTGTGTACCTGTTTGTCAGCTTAAACTTTGGGGATCCCATGTCTACCATTGTTTAGGTTAGAATGAAATAGCTTAGGTTTGAAGCAATGTGTCGGCACTTGTACAGTATTGGTGTGTGACATTCTGGTAACTTATGCGGTTGGAATGTGGGAATTTTGTACTTAATAGCGTTAAAAATCGTGTGATGCTGATCTGTTTGTTTACAGTACATGTATGTCCTGCAGAAGCCTGTCTAGACTGCTCAGTTTTGTATGAGATGTGTTACTGTCTTGGAAATGGAATGCCAGTAAAGCATCGTACTCATGTGCGAGGTGTGCCATTACTCTTTTGTGGCCCTATTAACTTGTTCTGCTAATGTTTTTTTGACAGAGCTGGATGGGGAAGAAAAGAAGTTGAGTAGACGACAAAAGGTACGAGCCACAAAACGAACCAATGAGACCAGTAAAGTTGTGCAACCAGCAAAGAAACTCAAGAAGACTTTGCCTCCACCAGAAGGTATTATAATTATTAATTTTAGGTCAGCCACAGCTTCACCCAAGCTTCACATCACCAGATGTAAGAAAACAAGTTCTGGTTACAGTATGCAAGTTAATATAGGTTGATAGGGACATTTTTGTGAACACATTATGATGTAAAAGCAGATAATGTATAGAAAGAGAGCATATCAGTATGTGAGTGTTTTTAACAATTTTATTAAAACTTTGTACTCAGAGAATGAGTTGGACAGTGAAGGTGAATACCAAGACAGTTCTGATGAGATGGAGGAAGGAAGCCCCACAGTGAAGGACACTAAACAACCACAAAATAAAACCAAATTTGCACTCTTTGAAAATGACGATGAGAGTGCAGAAGACACTGAGGAAGGTGATGACAGCGATGGCAGCGAGGGTGATGATGACAGAGATAATTATGGTGACGACGATGATGATGATGATGATGATGGTGATGATGACATTGAAAAATCATCAAAAAGCTGGAAAAAAAGAGAAGGCAAAAATGTAAGTGTAGTTAACAAATCCTTTATTTAAAGATTTTATGATTTCATTCAGCTTCATTACTAAAGCAAAGTCCTCTTAGTTCTGTTAATCTTTCCTAATTATTGTTTTAATGTTTAAGCGATATAATTCCTGTTTCAAGTCAAGCTAATTAATTCCATATCTTTTGGCATCTGTGGTTAGACAATAATCAATTAAGTAAAACTACAATTTTGTGTAAACATCATAAACTATAACAGTAGATAGAGCACGTCTGGTTTTTATATTTTCAGACTGTCAATTTATATATGTAAACATTTGAATTGTACAATATACATTCCCAAGCATTTTATTGGCAAACTCATACCTGTAATTACAGTGGCCCCCCTTCGTTTACGAATTTAATCTGTTCCCAGAGACAGCTTGTAACCCGAAGATTCACAACCCGAAACAAGTTTTCTCATAAGAAATAATGTAAATTGACTTAATCCGTTCCACACTCCCAAAAATATTAACTTCGAAATACATTTCATGCATAATACACACAAATATTTAGTACTATAGTATGTACAAGTTATAGCTTACCTTTATCGATGACTCTTGTTGGTGTATGAAAAATGGTGAGGAGGGAGGAAGGAGGTGTTAGTATTTGGGAGTTCCCTTCCATTATAACATCAGGCACTGATGACTTCTCTGGGGTACTCTCTCTCCTACGTATTGCAGGCATACCCTAGGAACTGGTTGTAGCTCATTGCTTGCTTGTCTTACTAAGAATCTGTCTAAAGACATTTGTTTTTCCCTGCATGTTAACACTTGTCTGTAGTGAGACATCACATTGTCATTAATAAGGTCAATGCAACGGCATGCTAGAGTCTTTCCAGTAAAATTTGCATTTCTTCCCCATACAGCATACATTTTCTTAATTAATGAAGAAGGGACATTCTCTACTGCCTCCTCCTCTCCTGAAGATTGTTGTACTGCCTAACTAGTTCCATTACCATTCTCTAGTACCATTTTCATGTTTACAAATGATCTTGTTTTTCATCTATGGTCATCCTCACATGTTTTTCTTAGGTTGAAAATTGCCATTGACTATCTTGGATCCATGGTGTGAATATATAATAATTACTTTCTATGTTCAGAAACAAAAAAAGCAGAAAAACAATGAAATTCTTTACAAGAATTCAAGCGCAATTGTCACTAAGCAGCGCCACTGGTAAACTGAAGCGCGGGCGACCTTGCCACCAGGAACCACGTGCTCAGTTGACCC
>WNGS01012921.1:0-11170 GCA_020271785.1 Procambarus virginalis
AAGGTATCATTTGGGAGGGGAAATCCTGCAGGAGTCAAATAGAGAGAAAGATGGGGGGGTTGATATCACACCGAACCTGTACCCAGAGGCCCACATCAAAAAGAATTCATCAGGGCCATATGCTAGCTGGCAAAATATGAACTGCCTTTAGAAATTTGTGTAGGATCTTTAGAATCCTGTACCCACTAGTAAGACCAGTCCTGGAGTATGCAGCTCCAGCCTGGAGTCCATCCTAGTTAAACACAAGACAAAGTTAGAGAAGATTCAGCGGTATGCCACCAGGCTCGTCCCGGAACTGAGAGGATTGAGCTACGAGGAAAGGCTAAAGGAGCTGAACTCACATCCCAGGAAAACAGAAGAGTAAGGGAGACATGATAACCACCTACAAAATTCTCAGGGGAATTGACAGGGCGGACAAAGACAAACTCTTCACCACGGGTGGGACACGAACAAGGGGACACAGGTGGAAACTTAGTACCCAGATGAGCCACAGAGATGTTAGAAAGATTTTTTCAGTGTCAGAGTAGTTAATAAATGGAATGCACTAGGAAGTGATGTGGTGGAGGCTGACTCCATACACAGTTTCAGATGTAGATATGATAGAGTCCAGTAGGCTCAGGAATCTGTACACCTGTTGATTGACAGTTGAGAGGCGGGACCAAAGAGCCAAAGCTCAACCCCCGCAAGCACAATTAGGTGAGTACAATTAGGTGACACACACACACACACACACACACACACACACACACACGTTGGCTCCGCCCACTTCACCCGTGATTGGTGCTCCATCAAGCCAATCACAGCAGACCAGCCGCACAGCTACCACGACTCACACACCAAACACTTTAGTAATATTAACTCTCTTTTTTAATACTTATTTAAAAAAGAAAGATTAACTTGATGACAGAATTGATGATAAAAGAAATTGACCATGGTCTTCAGCCTTTTATTCACATCACCCAAAGTTTGGTTGATGAAAATAAATCTTTTTTTAATACAAATAAGTATTTGACAGATTTGACAAAAAACATTAAATTGTCAAATCTTCATCACCCGGCCAAATCTTTTATTAATTCTCTCAATGAAAACCTAAATTTCAAATCCCAAAATGATTTTAATAAAATTATGAAAAACATTTTGCATGGTGATGTTGAATCCCCTATTCTAAATATCATAGAAAACAAAGCTCTTAAACAACATATGTTAAAAAAATACCCATTTAAACTCTATGAAGAACACATTAACAGTGTAAATAAACTTGCCCAAGATCTTGGGTTTGAAAACGAAACTCAATTTCATGAGTATTTAGAAAGTAATCCTTCACCAACTGATTCTAAATTAACTAAAATTTTTAATACTATGACCAAATGGGCGGGTAAACATAAAAGTTTGATACTGAAATCTGCTATATTATTAGGTGTAGGTGTTGCTTTCCTTGAATATTTGAACAAATACAATCGGAAGAACAGTGGTTGTTTTAGATACCATATTGGAGAAGGACATTCCCTAAAAAAAGAAGTATATTTGACCAGATTTTGTAAATTCCCTATCAATCGGGTTGATTATATTAACTATGAAATACTAAATGATAATACTCATCCATTGTTCAATAAAAAAGTCTGGAACTGTCAATTTGATATTCCAAATTCTACAGAAACCCAAAACATATTAAATTTGGGCTGTAAGGGAATATGTATTCCCCATAACTACAATTATCTTTCACAATTTGTCCAGGGTTATGAACCTATTTCTGATTTAGAAAATAAAGAATTATTTTATATATATAAATGTGAACAGGGAACAATTTTAAGAAATATTGCCGAAATTTTAGGAGATGGTATTGGGGAAGTGATTCAAGGCATTGGCCAATCTGATATATGGCAGATTATATTGAGATCAATTAAAAATATTGGCTGGGTTATACTTTTAATTTTATTATTAATAATAATGTTAGGCCCATTGATGATGGTGATCAAATAGAGACATATGAGTACACTAATGGGGGGTATGGTGCACGGCTTTGGGCTGGGGGTATATGATGGAGACTGGTGGGATAATCTGTGATCATGAGTATATGTACCGATTGATGGACGGTTGAGAGTGGGACCAAGGAGCCGTGGCTCAGTCCCCACAAGCACAGATAAGTGAGTACATATGATCACGCTCATCAACATACACACACACACACACACACACACACACACACACACACACACACACACACACACACACACACACACACACACATTCGTACACACACACACACACACACACACACACACACAGACAGTATTTATTATAGATCTTTAATTTAACCAAGGTGTAGAAAGAGACCAATATATATAAAAACAATTACTTATACCTAGTGTATAAAAAGAATAACATTGCTTCTTGAAGAAAAAGAGGAACAGACTGACAATGAAAAATATCAAAGCTAAACATAAAATTAATATATCTCTTTTAGAATTTAAAATTAAATTTTCTACTTCTTGTAATTCCAAATCTGCCGTTTGAATGGGATAATGTTTATATTTTGCTTCATTAATTATATAATTACTCATATCTATCACTTTAGAATCTCTATCATAGGTTTTAGAATTAATATTGTGAGTAATTGCTTGACCAAGGCTGTTTACATCAAATTGACTTAGCAGGCTTAAAATCATCTTGTTCTCTTCTAAAGAATTTGTGGTAGTTCCATCCATACCAATTATGTTTGTACATTGGGGATAAATGCGTATTATTTCATTTATGGCAGATAAATATATCATATCTGGTGTTATTTGTGGTGTGGTTATAGACTGTGGAGGTCCCAATTTAATATATTGTCCAAAGTTTATATCTTGTTCTAACAATTGATTAATTATTTTATGGCGAAGGTTTTCTAATGCAGCATGAGTTATTTCATTATTGTATCCACCAATATTAGCTATCGATAAATATAATTCTAATGGTAACAACACTAATCCCACAGATAAAACAAGGGATAAAGACGAAGATAAAATGGATAAAAGCCGTATTGAAAATTGAATGCTCATTTCAACCATAGATGATCGAATGATCATCGCTAAAAGTTGAATAATCATTTGTTGAGATGAAGCTTCGACCATAATTACTGATAATACTTCTTGAAGAGCATCATGGAGAATATTTTCAGAAAAATATTTTAACAGTCTTGAAATTATCTTAGGCACTCGAGTTGTAACTTCAATTTCGGTTATAGTAATAGCCTCATCTTTTATTAATGATAATAAATCGGAAAACTCAGATTCTAAACGTGATATTATAACATCTAAGAAATTATAAGTAGTATACTGCTCAATAAATGATACATTTTCAGAGGATACTACTATATCCGCTTCATCAACAAATTGTTCTTTTTCTACTATTGACTGTGGAACAACTGTTTCAATATAACCTTGGTCAACATCCATATAATTTTGTTTGTTCAATTTATCTATAAGAATCATACTCATTCCTGTTTCCGGATTAAGTAGGTCCACTAATTCACCATCACTTAATTGGTTGATAACTTGATTGCCAAATATAAAACCTAATATCTGGCGGTGGACATGACTATGGCATTGATCTGACTGGCTATCATAGTATTTACGAAAGAATTTACAATATACTGGATTAAAGTTTATATTCTGTTGTTGAATATTCCATGTCAATGGTGGAGCATCGATTAAGCCAGCAACAGCTTTTCTCAATTGATATGTATTTTTATTCTTGGAATAAGCAATGGGGTTCTTTTGATAAGATTGTAAATCGTTTTCATTAGAAGGACTCCATCGACTTGAAGGTCTTAGCGCCAATGTTTTAAGGGCAGACAACTGTACACCACAATAATTTTCGTTAGATTCTTTGACATTAATTGACCAAGTTTCAATAGGAATAGGTTTCGAGAAATAATGACTCTCTGTTTCTGTATTGTTTAGAATAGATTTTAAATCATTACCAAATCTTTCTTGAAGGAATTCAAGGACCTCATTATAAACAGCATAACATGATTCACTACAGGCATATTCACGTTCGTTTATTAAAATAGCTGATCCAGATCCAGGTTGACAAGCAGTTTTTACATCATAATAACATTTTAGCATGTTGCAACCTAGCGTTGTAAATTTAACTTCAAAGTCGCTAGGATTTTCATCTAAGAAAGCTTTTGGGAAATTGGGAGGAATATTTTTCCATGGTATATTGTGAATGGTAATATTTTTAAAATACTTACTTCCATTTCTTTGTTGAAGAATCTCCATTGTTTTTCGTTGTGATATACGATGTACTATGTAAGTTGCAATTGCAATATCAGAGACTGTAACAGTTTTCATTATGAAATTGTTAACAGTATTTATTTATTTTTTTAATATTGATCAATATAATAATGAAATTTGAGGATTCATTTACCAGAATGCTGGAATCATGGTGGAAGCTGGAGTAAATAGTGATGCTGAAAGTGGGATAAATCCTCAATTTGAAGAGGAATATACAGGGAACTGGAATAGTGGTGGTGGTGGGGGTGAAGAATATGGGTGTCATCGAAATGATTATTATTATCAACCAACCATTCCACAGATACCATTTCAAGCAACTCCATATATGATTGTACCACCGTACAATTACAATAGTTATTATATGACTTCAGTGCCATATTCAATTTATTTAATTCAACCTTCTTCGTGTTACGTTCCTGATTTCCCTTCAAAATATTTTTATCAACCACCACCACCACCACCACCACCACCACACCACCACAACCACCACCACCACCACCACCACCACCACCACCACTACCACAATCATCAGAAATGTATTCCCATTCCAGTGTTGAAGTTCAATATGAAATTTCCTACTTAGAAAAAAATCACCAAAATATAAAAACCTGGAAAATTTTACGAAATATTGATGGACATACAACAGAGGTACCCTGGGGAATATCCTTCTTATATATTGCACATGAATATGGTGGGTTACCTCGAGACTTATTTATGAAATATGTTAATGAATTTTGCAATAGTAGTTAAACATTAAAGCTCACTAGTTAAATCATTAAAGCTGAGTTAAATAAGCTCAGTGAGTAAATATTGTTTATTATTACATTAATTGTATATTGAACAAATATATTCCTCCTCTTCCTCTCCATCACCATCATCATCATCAATCTCTTCCACTACCTCCTCCACCTCTTGATCCGCTTGATCTTCCAACGCCTGATCCACTTCATCCTCCACCTCCACCCCAACTCCCTCCAAACCTCCCTCCTCCATCTCATCTGACACCTGATATCTCCTCTTTTCAATAATAATGCCATTTATTTTAATATGATAATTTCTGTACTGATTGTTCCAAATATATTTATTTTCTCTTTGTTGTGGAAGGTAAGCTATCACTTTAGTTATTTGATAATCAGGGAAAAGTTGTAAATGAAATTTTGCATGTCTTGGTAATGATATAATATTTTTAATTTCTTTAATCATTGTAAATTCTTGTAATAACTCACAATGCATATGCCATGCAGTGGATAATGATATATGTTTTTTTTCTGACCAATTTTTATCTTTTTCAAAATATGTAATAAGATGCTCAATGATATTCTCATCATATTTAATTAAATCATTAATACAAATGTACATATCAATAGTTTTAATAGTTTTTTTATTTGCTTTTAATGTTTTTTGATAATTTATACAATTATTAATAATATACTCCCTTAATAAACTTTGTTTTAAACTTTGGGTAATATCTCTTACCCCATCTAAAAGAAACAACATTAAATAAACAACCTCGTTGATAAAAATTATCATTTTGGTTTTTTCAAATTTAAAAGGGGAATGAGCTCTAGAATAATCTGAAAGTGAAAAGCCCTGATCGTCTTCATATACAATATTTTGATTATGAATTTGAGTGAAAAATCTTTCATACCAGACAAATTTATTATCAGCTGTTAGTCCTGACATGTCATAAATCTTATGATATATTAATTGTCTTCTGCTAAGATTGTTTGGATAAGTAAAAGTGATATGAGAATCATCGATATATTATTATTATATAATTTATCAGCTATAAATAATTGTCTTATTAGATTAAATCTCAGGGAAAATAATATAATCCAGGAGTTTTTTAGTGTTAAACTTGTCATTATTTATATGTTCGATTTGTATGTTAATTGAAAGTTTATCATTTTTATTCATCTTTTTTTATACAAAACATATAAAAAAACATACAGACACACACACACACACACACACAAACACACACACACTAATAAAATGACAAAACATACATGTTCGAATCCCAGTCACGTGTTGTGGGGGGGGGTATCTTTTTTTAGATGATTTTGGGGTTATTTAGAATTTATCTCAGAAAAATTGTGGTAAATCACAAATACCCAAATAAACAAAGAAAACAACTATTTAATCATAGAAAGAAATTGTATAGGTTATAAAAAAATGAATAAAAATCTTCTAATTGATAATAGTAAGATCAATGACAAGTTTTTACTAGGCCTAACTCTAATTATGAATCAAAATTTATGTTTTAAACTTTCAAATTTTTCTTCATTCCAATATTATGGAAGAGATAATATACTCCATATACATCCTGTATTATGTGAAATGAAGCCACTAGGTTTACTGGGCCAGTCATTAGATTCACTTTATCTTTCAAAGAAAATTATACCTAAAGAAATTCAGATAATATACATTAGCCCTCATCATATTTTTTCTCACGAAACCAATGGCCAAATCACAGCTGATTTGCTCTTAGGGGGATTCAAGAATAATATTACGCCACTTTATCTCTTAAATGAACATAATCTAAATTCCTTGTTGCAAATCCCTCTCACAGATTTAGACTTATAGATGGTCGATCGGTAGAAATGTTTGATAATATGTGGAAGCTAGGAACTAATGATTGTGCAATTGATAGTAAAGATCATAATAATGATTTATTGGGAATTCGTCCCATTTTGGGCTTGTGTGATTTATTTCCTATTTCTAAGCGTTTAATATATTTAACCCAATTGAGCGATTTGATCAATAAAATTCACCAAGTATTTAATATAATTAAATATTTTCCCTATCTAATACATCCGTATCGTTTGCTGGTTTCTGAAACAGGGAATTTTTATATTATGTCATTTAGTCTCCTTCATTATTTATTTTCACCTCATGCTGAAACCAAAAAATTAAAGATATTGTCTTTTCTCATCCACAATCTTTAATACAACGTACTGAAAAATATTGAAAATATATCATAATTATTTAGCTCAAAGTAACTGTCGTCTACTTCTCGATATGTTACACTCACTATTTGTAACTATTATATGGATTGCTAATGGTGGAGGAGTTATACATAAAACAACATACATTGGTACGCAATTATTTAACCTTACAAGGGAATATTACCATAAAACCCACCCACCCCAAAAATCCATATAAAGTTACATCACGAAAACCAATTCATAATCCTAAACTATCTTCTTCTTCCCAACCACCATCTCAACTTGAACTAACATCATCTCCACCATCACCATTATCTAATAATGTTAATCAACAACTGAATTGCCAGAATCCATATGGTTTATGTCATGCACAGATAATTTACAGCTCATTCCATACAGATGAAATCAATGTAATGTGGCTCAACATGTCATAATTATGGTTGCCTTCATTTGTTGAATTATACTCCAACAGTTCTTGAGGAAAGCCTTTAGTGAAACATTAACATCACACCGAGATAATATTCTAATTGATGTAATTGAAAATGAGATCAATATAATTTTAGCATTTATATCACAGATAAAAAAGGAACTCGAGTCAACAATAATTTAATATAATATAGACCGGCCTCTCTCTACCCCCAGGAAGCAGCCCGTGACAGCTGACTAACTCCTAGGTACCTAATTACTGCTAGGAAACAGGGGTATCAGGCCGAAAGACACCATCCAATGTTTGTGTCCACTTAGCTGTGTGGTGGTCTAATAGTATACATTATTTGATTAGATGTGACAGACATTTTTTATATAAAATAAAATAATAATGTCACTATTAAATTCCTTATATATTATAATATTTATGATATTTTTAATTGCGATCTTTTTAATTATATATTTGAATAGTAGGTCAACAATTTCAACTCAGCATCCTCAACTGTCAATGAATATAATTCAACGACATGATCACCACACTGGTCTTTATGTTATCATTAAAAGTAAGTATTATATGGACTAAAATTGTGGTTATGATATGATTTCTCATGTAAATACAGTTAATTGCAATGATGATAATTCTGGTTGTGGGGGTTTTTCTTTTTTTTTGCTTCACGACTGCAATGCGTACGTCGCCAATGTACATGTGGCAGACGCTTCACGAAGCTGTCGGAATTAGCAAAATAGAAAATACGAGAGCAACCGTACAGGGCCTGGGAGCAAGGTCGAGTTAGAGTCCTTGTGGGTCTCTTCTCAGACTAGCCTCACCTGGTCCTGCTCCACGTTGGTCGTTGGAATCTCCTCAATGATGTAACACTTTAAGGGACTCCTAGGGTCCTCATCAAATTTATAGTTTAGTGACTTACAGGCAACTCGGTGTTGAAGACACCTAGAGCTGAAGGCTTGAGTAATATTGGCAGTATTCAGAAGTGGTTCAACGGAAACACCGCATAAAGCTTAACAGTAGTTTATTTACTAACTTAACCACTAATACACAGGGTGCTTGATTTACTTTCGATTGGCGTCAGCAAAGCTATGGTTGCATTAGCGAGACTCTTGACGTCTGGCTAATCGACTCGTATCCACTCGTGGAGAAACACCTAACTTAACACAGTTGACAGCCAATCAACACGGCAACCTAACTGCCGGTATGCAAAGGGATCACAAGAGTTCCAACCGGATACTCGGTAATGATGATATGCAATAAACACAATAATAATCACACAATACTAAATGTGTGGTGTATGTGAAGCTCACATTCACAGACGAATGAAATGCAGTGATACCACACAGATAAACACGCATTCACCGTCGATTCACCTATAACCTGCGACAGGTATAAGAAGGTGAGAACTGTGGTTGATCCCTCAGATCAACACAGACACAATAAAACAATGACAAGATCTTGTACTTACAGATAAGGTACCTTTCCTTACGCACTCACTCAGACACGTTTATACAAGCACTCGTAGGTGGCCTGATAGCTGGTTTCGCTCGTAGACACGGAGGGTACTCGCAGTATCTTGAGATGATTTCGTGAGTAGGGCGTGCTGTATGCTTAACAGACAGACACACGCACACACACTGGCACTGGCGGTGGTGACGTCACGTAGAAGTGAGGGCGGCGGCGGCGGCGCAGCTAGCGGCGGGCGCTCGAGGTACTGAGGTACACGCTCAGGATGAGTGCGCTGGCGGCTGCTGTGGTACACATGCAGGTACACTGTGGTAAGGTCACACACACAGATTACTTAGGCGGCGGCACTGCCTTAGTTCACTCTAGGTCACTCACGACGATCTTTGTCACCAGGGGTTACCTGATACCAGTCTGTTTCGCTCTGGAGATTTGTCACTTTAGGCTTCTAAACAATATATTCCCACTCGTGATTCTGGCGAGTGTGTGGTATATCGCAAAGACGCTGAGTTAACTTGACGGTGAGGGATAGACGGTGATCAGTCTATTGGCCGGTAGAACAGAACACGTCCTCTTCGTATGGTCTCTCTCACGTGAATGAGTTTGCAAGGGTGCCGGGCATCTCGTGGCACACAACACAAAAGAGTTACAATTGACCAATAGCATTGCAGCAAATGAGCGGGAACCAATCATATTAGCTCGTTCGATGAGCAGTAGCAGGAGTGACGTCATGAACACGTCATAGCTGTTATTCTCCATGCGCCGGTTGAGGTTGACCCAGAGGTCAGACGCTGCTGGCGCCTTCCCCTCTGTCTCAGCGGGCACCAGCCATGTACTCACTGACCCTTTGGTAGCAAGTATACTTAGCTCCCTGTATCTACTTCCTGCCTAGACATACGGCGGCCTACGTATTTTAACAGTGTTCCTGGTTAAGTGGGCATTCTGGAGATACCCAACATGCTAGGTCACTATCCAGGATTAAGAGAGATAGGCTTTGTGCACGAAGATCTGTGCACTGCAATGCCATTCAAGTCAGCTGTGGGAGCATCTTGGGAGACATACTCCCACATCACCCCCAACAAAGATCGAGCTCCACAGCGTGGCGCTCGTCAACCTCAAACCGCTGATGCATGTGCACAAACTGAGTGCACTGTGCGCGGCCGGGTCCAGCGGACCCCGTTTTCTATACAGCTAGGCGAGGCGGGGCCTCATCTAGACTATTCTCTTCTGGTAAGTGAGGAATTTCTTCAGTCACCGGATCACATGTGGCTATCTGTTCAGGTCTTGAGCAGGCACTGTGGTCGGACGTAGCTCCAGGTCTGGGTCGGCTCAACGCCTCGAAACCCTGAGTGGCGCTGGTCTGTCCACTGCCTCTCTCCACCTGTGTCATGCCTGAAACATCAGAGACACACTGGGAACCAGTGTCCGGTGATGCGTTTGCATTTCCTCGCTCATGTCCCCTCGTTCGACGTCTCGTTAATCACCCCTGACCTACTCAACCAGTCAGCACCTACGTTGTCGGCTCCCTTTATGTAAACCACGCGGAATGTGAACTGTTGAAGGAACAACACCCAGCGCATTATTCTAGGGTTGGCGTTTTTAAGCGTACCGATGTGGCTGAGGGGTTGGTGATCTACTTGAAACGTGAAACGCTTACCATAGAGATACTGGTAGAATTTCCTTACTCCCACGACAGCAGCAAGGAGTTCCTTTTCTACAGTGGAGTACTTCTGCTCAGCATGCTCATTTACGACTGGAGTACGCAACTGGCCAGATTTCACCGTCGTACTCTTGCATGAGTACAGCACCAATACCTGTATTTGAGGCATCTGTCCGAAGGATGTACTCCCTGGTAGAATCTGGTAGTCTAAGGATGGGTGCTTCAGTCAGCTTCTTCTTGAGCGTCGAGAATGCTGAGTTCTCCATTTCTGTCCAACGTACTCTAACAGGTGCATTCTTCTTGGTGAGATTAGTTAGCGGAGTTGCTATAGACGTGAAATTGGGAATGAAAGTTCTGTAGTACCCTGCCAGTCCCAGGAATGACTTAA
>WNGS01012923.1:0-14002 GCA_020271785.1 Procambarus virginalis
GCCTGTCGCAGTTGCTGGACCACTATGATATGGCATTAGATGCTATGGAAGACAAACAAACGCTGATGTAATTTACACAGATTTTGCAAAAGCTTTTGATAAAATGTGACCATGGTGTTATTGCCCATAAAATGCGCTCAAAAGGAATTACCGGAAAAGTAGGCAGATGGATCTACAATTTCCTGACCAACAGAACCCAATGTGTAATAGTCAACAAAATAAAATCCAACCCGTCAACCGTTAAGAGCTCAGTCCCCCAGGGTACTGTGCTTGCTCCAGTACTTTTTCTCATCCTTAATCGGACATAGACAAGAACACACCTATAGCACTGTATCATCCTTTGCAGATGACACTAGATCTTCATGAGAGTAGGCAACATAGAGGACACGGCGAACCTCCAGTCAGATGTAGATCAGGTCTTTCTATGGGCTACAGAAAATAATATGGTGTTTAACGAAGACAAGTTCCAGCTCATGCGCTATGGAAAAATGAAAATATAAAAACTGAAACCACGTACAAAACTCAGGCAATCATAACATAGAACGAAAAGGCAATGTAAAGGATCTGGGTGTACTCATGTCGGAAGACCTTACCTTTAAAGAACACAATAAAGTAGCCGTCACAACTGCAAGAAAAATGACAGGTTGGATAACAAGAACTTTTCACACTAGAGATGCTATACCGATGATGACACTTTTCAAAACGCTTGTGCTCTCTAGAGTGGAGTACTGCTGCACAATGACACCCCTTTCACTGCGGGTGAAATTGCTGACCTGGAGAGCGTGCAGAGATCCTTTACTGCTAGAATCCACTCGGTAAAACATCTAACTATTGGGACCGACTAAAGAGCCTAAATCTGTATTCCCTTGAGCGCAGGCGGGAGAGATACATAATAATTTACACGTGGAAAATATTAGAGGGGCTGGTCCCAAACCTGCACACAGAAATAACATCACATGAGACCAGAAGACATGGCAGGATGTGCAGAATACCCCCGTTGAAAAGCAGAGGTGCAACTGGTACTCTGAGAGAGAACTCTATCAACATCAGAGGCCCGAGACTGTTCAACACGCTTCCACTACACATAAGGGACATAACTGGCAAACCCTCACAGTGTTCAAGAGAGAACTGGATAAGCACCTCCAAGGATACCTGATCAACCAGGCTGTGACTCATACGTCAGGCTGCGAGCAGCCGCGTCCAACAGCCTGGTTGATCAGTCCAGCAACCAGGAGGCCTGGTCGATGACCGGGCCGCGGGGACGATAAGCCCCGGAAGCACCTCAAGGTATCCTCAAGGTAAGGTATGAGTAAGGAGTGTGGGCATGAGTAAGGTGTGTGCATGAGTAAGGAGTGTGGGCATGAGTAAGGAGTGTGAGCATGAGTAAGGAGTGTGGGCATGAGTAAGGAGTGTGGGCATGAGTAAGGAGTGTGGGCATGAGTAAGGAGTGTGAGCATGAGTAAGGAGTGTGGGCATGAGTAAGGAGTGTGGGCATGAGTAAGGAGTGTGGGCATGAGTAAGGAGTGTGAGCATGAGTAAGGAGTGTGGGCATGAGTAAGGAGTGTGGGCATGAGTAAGGAGTGTGGGCATGAGTAAGGAAGGTGGACATGAATACGGAGGGTAGGCACAAAAGAAGGAACTGATAAAATACATCAAAACTTTTATTTATTTATTTATTTATTTATATATACAGTATATACAAGAAGGTACATTGGGTTTATGTGAGTACATAGCATTGATGTTTATACATTCTGGTAAAGCCATTAACACGCATAGTGTTTTGGGCAGGTCCTTAATCTAACAGATAATTTTAAGTAGGTAATGTCTAGAAAAATTAATAAAATGTTAACAGGTACATTGTAAGAAAATTTGACAAAGATTAGTAGGTATATTAGGGTAAAATTTGAGGGTCATATACAGGTATATGGTAGCATAATTTGAAGATTATTTCAAGTTGTAATGCAATAAAATATGTGTTCAACATAACAACCGTGATATAAGATGATAGCAATGATTACAATGGTAAAGTTGTATGGCTTAGGAACATATATTGGGGAGATTGGGTACCACTAGATACCGTGCGAGTTTCAAGCACTAGGTAGGAAACTATGAAGATGAAATTAGGTACATTTTGGTATTGTATTTGAATAAGGCAAAAGTTGGACAGCTTTTCAATTCATAGAGGAGTTCCATAGACTAAGTCCCTTTATTTGCATAGAGTGTTTTCAAAGATCAAGTTTGACTCTGAGGATATCAAAAAGATATTTATTTCTGGTGTGGTGATGAGGGTTTCAAATACATCTGTTCAGGAAGAGTTTCAGAACAGGGTTTTGTACATGTAAATGCCACAAGACAATATGTGGAGTGAGCTTATGTTTAGCATGTTTAGGGATTTAAACAGGGGGGGGGGGGCTGAGTGTTGTCTGAAAGCAAAGTTTGTTATTGTTCTGATAGCAGATTTTTGCTGGGTGATGGGCTAGAGGTAGTTTGCAGTGGTTGAACCCCATGCACAGATACTGTATGTAAGATAGGGATAGATTAGTGCATAGTATAGTGAGAGGAGAGCAGAGTTAGGTACATAATATCTGATTTTAGAGAGTATACCAACTGTTTTAGAGACTTTATTGGTTATGTGTTGTATGTGGGTGCTGAAGTTGAGTCTCTTGTCTAAGTTTAGGCCAAGGAACTTTCCATAATTTTTATTGCTGATGTTTACATTGTCTATCTGAAGCTGAATTGCATTTGTTGATTTGCTTCCAAATATGATGTGGTAGGTCTTTTCTATGTTTAGTGTGAGTTTGTTGGTTGACATCCATAAGTGAACTTTTTTTTAATTCATTATTTACAACATTATTTAATGTGTGTGGGTTGGGGTCTAAGTAGATGAGGGTAGTATCATCAGCAAATAATAGAGGTTTAAGAATGTTAAGAGACATTAGGCAGATCACTGCTCTGTGGCACTCCTATGGTTAACGGTAGAGTGGGAGAGGTTATATCATTGATGGCTACATATTGGAGTCCGTCACTATGATATGATCAGATATAGTTCAGGGCAAAGCCTCAGATTCCATAATGGTCGAGTTTAACCACCGTGCTGCGCCGAGTTTATTGTGAAATCCCCCCCCCCCCCCCCCGTGCGCATGAAATAGTGTTCCCAAAAAATTCTTATTCGTAAAATGATAAATTCCCTTCCCTGAACATATCTATCTAAAAATAAATACCAAATTCCACTTACTTTGGCTGTGGGGATGTGGACAAGGTGCACTGTGACGTTATCTTAGGTTATCTTAATAGGTTCTTCTCTTCCATTGGGTCATCCCTTGCAAATGATATTCCATCGTCCAGTACTAATATTCAAGACTATCTTACAGGAAACTATCCACAGTCTCTGTACCTAACGCCTACTAATTCCACTGATGTTACTGACATAATCCTTTCCCTTAAAACCAAGTCTAGTGCCCTTGAGGAGATACCAACTCTTATTTACAAAAAAGCCTCCAGATTTTTAGCTCCTGCCATTGCATTGCTCTTCAACAAGTCACTTGAACTCCAAACCTTTCCAGATATTCTAAAAAAAGCGAGAGTAACCCCTGTCCACAAATGTGGTGATCCCACTGATGTTAACAACTTCAGACCTATATCAATTCTGCCAAACTTGTCAAAAATATTTGAAAAACTAATCTATAAGCAGCTTTACTCTTATCTAGCCGAATTCAATATACTTAGCTCTTGTCAATATGGCTTCAGACCCCAAAAAAGCACTAACGATGCACTTATTAGTATGATTAACTTGATACATACAGCTCTTGATAAAAATGAGTTCCCTGTTGGGTTATTTGTAGACCTGCATAAGGCTTTTGACACTGTTAACCACCAAAACCTTCTTCTTAAATTACAACATTATGGAGTCAGAGGTCACTCCCTGCAGTACCTTAAGTCTTACCTTACTGACAGGCTCTAGTATGTTTCTGTGAATAATTCAATTTCTCCCACCCTACCCATCAACATTGGTGTTCCCCAGGGCAGCATACTTGGCCCTCTGCTCTTTCTCATCTACATTAATGACCTTCCAAATGCCTCTCAACATCTCAAACCAATTCTATTTGCTGACAATACGACCTTCATTTACTCCAGTCCTTACCCCCTTGCTCTAAATGTCACCGTGAATACTGAGCTAAATAAAGTCCATCACTGGTTAACTGCCAACAAACTCACCCTCAATATTGACAAAACTTTCTATACTTTGTTTGGCAAAAAATCCTCAAATCAAATAAATCTCAGGATTAACAATACCCAAATTTGTAACAAAGTAGATGGCAAATTCCTTGGCGTTCTCATTGACCACAAGCTGAATTTCCAGGGACACATTCTAAATATATCAAAAAAAGTTTTGAAAACTGTTGGCATTCTTTCTAAGATCAGATATTATGTACCTCGCCCTGCCCTGGTGACACTCTATTATTCTCTCATCCATCCTTATCTCAACTATGGTATTTGCGCTTGAGTTTCTACTACCCAAAATCATTTACGTCCTCTAATTACTCAACACAAAGCTACTATTAGGACAATATCTTACTCTGGCCCCAGACATCACTCGGTACCCTTACTCAAATCTCTGAATATGTTAGATATTAAGTCCCTGCACATCCTCTCATGTGTATTTTATATATATAAAATGCTGAACTGTAATGTCAGTCCTGACCTTAAAAGCTTCCTAGAAGGTTGTAACAGATCCCATGAGCACCATACCAGAAACAAATACCTATTTGATATTCCAAGACTACGACTTAGTCAAACTAGAAACGTTTTACAAATCGAGGGACCTCGAATGTGGAATGACCTTCCCAATTATGTTAAAGATTGTACCTCTCCCAACTAGTTTAAGATTAAAACTAAGTACCACCTAATTAACTCCATGTAACCAACCTCACCTCCAAAATGTCAACCTATGTCTTCTATTTTAAACAATGCTGTTTTGTTAACCAAATTGTATTTTTGCTTTTTTTCTGCCATGTTTCCCCCCCTTTTTCCATTCTTTTCTTATTTTTTCTCAACACAATTTATACTTTAATCTCAATTAGTATTAAGTTTTAGTCTTAGTGTTTTTCCTGCCCGAAACACTTTGGGTAATAGTGGCTTTATGCATTGTATGTACTAGCTCTATCTATAAATCCATCAACTTTTGTATCTTACCTTGTATGTACCTTACCTGAATAAAAATTTATTTATATTTATTTATTTATTTATTATCAGGGCGTGGTCGCCCGTGCATGAATCGCCCAGATACAGTCGCGCGGGCCATTCAAGCACTGAGTATTGCCACAAATATATTTTCAAATATTTGTTCTATGTATTTCCAATGCGGTTATATTTGTTTTGTTTTTATAGTATATAATGCATATTTGTGTCCTTTACAATATGTATACAACAAATGTTCATAATGTTCCATGGAACTGTGATACATGTGTCAGTAATGTGTCACAATATTACTTGTTAAAAATTCACTAAAATTACAATATATACAGTTTCACACACTCTTTACACAGTAACACACTGTATTACACACTCAGTACTTCGAAGTGAGTAATAATCAACGAAGTAATCCATGGTACACAGCGCGACTTCGCTCTCAGTGCACCAGGTACAGATAAATTTTAGCTTCCTGTTTCTTCATTCTGTGTGCTTGCAAATAATGCACTCACATACACCCTTGGCTTTAGTACTTGTAGGTTGTATGTAGCCAAGCTTGTAAAGCATAAGGTAGTATTGAAAAGATTATAGGAAAAGATCAATTTATAACGTGGTCTTGAAAAGATCACTTTGTATGGTCCCACGTACACAGGAAGAGATTCAGCATGCTTCAATGAGTATCCATCAGTCAGAAAGAGATTCAGCTAGCCTCAAAGAGTGTCAGGAAGTGATTCAGCTAATCTTGAAAATATCTGTGGAAAACTCCACCATGGAAGCCGCTAACACTGTTATGCGGCTTCTATGCAACTTGTATCAGATGCATCATCTCTGAACGCAGAAAACAATTCATCTATGTATCATCTAAATAAATTGGAGATAACATAGGATTGCATGGGTGACGCTCATAGCTACAACTGGATACGCTCTCTGTATCGTCCTCATAGATGCTGTATCACTTGCATCCGACCTTTGTGTTAGGTCCTTATTGCGCCTAGCTTCACCAATATTATGACCCTTATGTTCTTCAAACAATAAGGTTTGAATTTCAGCAACAGAGCATTATGTTTCAACACTGCATTAGACAGATGTTTGGGAGCCAGAGGTGCGTGCGCCACCCATGGTTGCTCACTCAGAACTAACCCAACCAGCAGCCCTAGGGCATTCTGGGAATTTTTTCCAAGATGGCTGCCTCACACTGGAGGTCCTAAGGTCATTTCGTACACAACCAACCTCGGACACATTTAGAATGGGTACGGAAAAATAAAAAAGAGTTTTCTCGGTCGGCGCAGTTTCCCGCCGACCGAGAATACACGGCTGGCGCAGTTAAGTGGTTAAGTAAGAGGTAGTTACAGTTAACAGTATCAAAGGCCTTTCTCAGTTCAATGAAGAGTCAAATCGGAAACTCATTTTTTCAAGGGCTGAGTAGATTATATCAAGCAGACTAATAATTGCATCGTTGGTACTCTTTTGGGAGCGAAAGCCAAACAGACATGGACTTAGTACAGTGGTACCTCAGACTACGAATGCCCCTCTTTACGAACTTTTCGGGTTAAAGCGTAAGTGTTCGGAAATTTTGAATCAGTTTATGAACTTTACCTCGGGATACAAGTTTGTTAATATGCGAACGGCCGACCTAGCGTGTGGTGGCATGGCGATCGCACCTCAGTTTACCAGTGCTCCCGCCTAGTGACTATCCCGCCTGAATTCTTCGCAAGGATTTACAGTTTTTTTCAGATTTTTGGCTATTTGAGCATAAAACCAGCGTTGAATGTAATGAAACGGCATTTTGTGGGTGAGCCCCGGAGGCTCCCTGGAGCTTATCGGGCTAATGTATGTTATATTAGACCGGGACATTAGCTAGGGAGTTCAAACCTATTAGGGACCGGCGCCAGAACCTGGCCTCTTCATTGAGGTTTCAGGGAGCAATGGCCCTGGAAAACCCCCTTGTGGTTGGGGTTTTCCTTATCTGCCATCAACCGGGGTTAGGCACCCAGAAAGGTAGGCATAACAAAACAAACCCCACATGGTAAAAAACTAAAACAGAAAACCGAACAGAGAGGTAGAAATTCCCTACAATCCCAAGGAAACAAGCAAACATAACACTTTACTGCTGCACCGATCGTCCGCGCAGCCCTCCCCGCCTCGAGAGGGGGAGGGGGGGCCCTGGACCTCACCACGCTGGCTGCCTAGCATCAGTTCAGAAGCTAAGCTTCAACCAACGCGAAAAAATTGCCAACTGATGGGAGGGAGGGTTGCCAGGGAGCCTCCTGGGATTACCCAGAAAATGGCGTTTCATTACATTCAACGCTGGTTTTCTGTGGGGAGCCCCTACGGCTCCATGGAGCTTCATACCCAAAGAGAAGGAAAAGAAAGGACTGATACGGGAGGCGGCGGCCACAAACTCCGCAACGCAAAGCCGAGACAACAGGCTGCAACCTGAGACCCAATGCAACACAAGAACGCACAGGAGCAGAGGCGCGCACAGAGACGGACGGCCAGGAAACTGTGCGACCCCCAAATCCTTGCACCCGAAATGAACCCAAGACGTCATCAACACGGCAGTGAAAGCTGCAAACGTCCAAACGGCACGGGCGCAAGAATAGACTGCAGGCTGGTAGACTTAAAAACTCTGCGGACGACCTGGGAGACCCGAGCCCTGAAACAGGGAACGAGGGGAACCGGATCAACCCAAAGCCCATCCCCGGTCATGGTACGCAGGTAACGGCAAAGAGCCGCAACCAGATAACACATGACGCACCCCTGGCCAAACCAACCAAGCATCAATAACCCAAGGACCCCTCTGGAAAGCAGCCGTCTCGACCATTACCAGAAGGACGGAGAAAGGCTGCAAACGTACAACCCTACCACCAGTACCGAAAGAGCAGAAACCCCTGCACCGGAAGAGAGCCGGAAGCCCCCCGACCCGACCCACAGGGGTCCATGCCAACAAAATATGGCCTAAGAAAAACAATCTTGAACTGAAGGGGCTACCACAAACTGAAAAGATAAGAGAGCACCCTGATCAAGGACCAGGACGGCTCAGGCAACGCATGAGCAGGCCGGAGGTGAAACAAAACACAAGAAAGCATACGGAACGGGGCGAATGTGACGTCCACCCCAAACGCAAACTGGAGCGGCTCTGCCAGTGCCACACGATATGAGGCGACAGTAAGAAGCATCAAATAACAGTCCTGAAAACCCAAGACAGGACAAGACAACCTGATGCGAAAGAGAAGACAACCTAGGAAGAGCAAGAAAATGGTGAATAGAAACACCAGGAACGTCATACTGTCGCCGAGACGAAGCTCGCAGGTGGGACACCATTAACGAAGCCACCTGTTCACCATAGAGATGGTGATACACCCGCGTCAAAATACCAGACGTGAAGAGCCAAGGAGAAGGCCGAACCAGTCACGTACAGGACCGGTCCGACCTGCCAAAAGAGGCGGAGCCGCGGGAAAACGCCCTGGGTTCGGACACCTATCAAGCAGTGTCTGAAAATAAAGCTGGGCCCACCACCAATGAATCATGAGGACTACTCTCCATGGGAATGGACTCTAACCGAGCCAGAACCCGAAGCAACAGCTGGACCAGAAGAAGAACAGGTACCCCCACCTCGACCAGCCCTGCCAAAAGGCATCCACCGTGAATGCCTCGCAGGTGGGTAAGGGTGCCACATAGAATGGGAGACGCCGAGACCACGCCGACGCGAAGATGTCCATGGCCAGGAGTCCATACATCTGGCAGAGCCAACGAAAAGAGTCGGCCAATCCGCAAACAGAGGAATGAACCGAGCCAGGCTATCCGCCAGGATACAGGACACACCCGGGATATGAACCGCACGGCTAGCCAAACCCCGAGAATCCAGCAAACGAGCCACTCGAGGGGACCAACCCCAAAGGTCAAAGACCTAAGAGAAACCCCGTGGTTCTGGCAAAGAACCACCGGAGAACAGTCCGAATGGAGCTGGATGGTAGAGCACCGAGTGACCCGAACCCTCCGAAGCGAAAACGAGACAGCCAAGAACTTCTGAACCGTGCTGTGAGCCCGACAGACGGACAGACCCAACCATCCCTGGCCGACCTGGTGAGCACTGGTCACAAAGCCCCAGCTGAGAGATGACCCGTCTGTGAACACATCAAGTGAAGGCTCGGGGAGGTGCCAAGGCACGGAACCCCGAAAACCCCAAAGAGGAAGCAGGAAGAGAAAAACCCCAAAGAGGAAGCAGCACCAACACAAGATCCCCGGAAGATGAACCCAACGATTGCAAGAGAGGCAGAAGGGGAGTCCCCAAAGGAACCAAACAGACGTTGAAGCCAAATCCAACCCTGCGGGCAGACCAGCACATCGAAGTTCAGACTCCCGTACAACCACTTGAGCAACCGCTGAGCGACCCCGGGACCCCCTCATAAACAGCCGAAGGCGGGACAACAGCCACAGCAATGCTTCTGGAGGGAAAGACAAGGAGCGGCCTAAGAGCCCTAATCAAGACCCTGCCAGGTCCGAACCCGGAACAGAAACAAATGGAACGGCCTCCAGATTATTGCGACTTGAAATTTAAACCCATGCTTGTGTATCATTCTGAAAATCCAAGTGTTTTCCAAAAACCAGCATTGAATGTAATGAAATGCAATTTTCTGGATGAGTCCCGGAGGTTCCCCAAGGTTATCCAGGCTGAATGGATATGTATAACTTTCTGGCATCAGTCAATATGCTTGGAGTTCTTGCCTACCGGGGACCACAAGCCAGAACCTGGCCCCCTCAGAGACGCATGAGGAGCAATGGCCTATAGAAACCCCCCCTGTGGTTGGGAGCATACTATGTCTGCCATCGACCAGGACAGGCACCCAGAAAGGTAGGCACTCCAAAACAAACCCCTATTCTGGTGAAACTATTGCTACCGAAAGCCAAACGAGTAGACAGAACTCCTCAAACGAAAATTAGCAAATGAGCATGATGTCATCATGTTACCGCATTGCCGTCTGCACATCCCCTCCATCTCCGGGAGGGGGGATAGGGCAGCCCCAGACCCTCAAGCCGGCGACCCAACCACTAGTTCTTAGGCTGAATGCTAAAAAACGACGAGAGGGACGGAGGGTTGCCAAAACGACCCCCAGGCCCAAAGGAACAGAAACCCCTGCGCCGGAGGAGAGCATGAAGCTTCCCGACTCCCAGAGGCCAATGCCAACTGGAAAAGCTCCTTGGAAAAAATCTGGAATGGAAAGGGCCACAACAAACCGAGGAGAAGAGAGAAATGAGAGCACCCGGTCCAAGGACCAGAACAGCTTAGGCGGAGCATGAGCAGGCCGGAGGTGAAACAACGCACGAGACAACTTGTGGAACGGAGCAGATGTAACATCAACACTGAAAGCAAGCTGAAGTGGCTCTGTCAGTGCCGCACGATACGAGGCGAGAGTATTCAGCATAAGATGACAGCCCTGGAACAATCAAGAAAGGACAAAACAACCCTATCAGAGATCGAAGAACACCTATGCAGTGATAGGAAAAACGGAAGGACCGCCAGGAAACTTCATACTGCCACAGGGACGAAGCACGCAGTTGGGAGACCAACAACGACGTCACCTGCACACCATACAAACTCGAGTAAAAAACAACATACACAAAGACTCGAGAAGAAGACCGAACCAGCCTCATACCAGACTGGACCAATCTGCTGAAAGAGGCGGAGCTGCAGGAAGACCCTTGGGTTCGGACACCAAGGAAGCAGCGCCTGAAACCAAGGCTGGGCCGGCCACCAAGGAGCCAGAAAGACAACCCTCCCCCTGGTAATTTTCCAAACGAGTCAGGACTTGGAGCAACAGCTGAACCGGAGGGAAGAGGTATAGGTAACCCCACCTCACCCAGTCCAGTCAAAAGGCATCGACCCCGATGGCCTTGCAGTCAGGAAACAGCGCAACGTATACCAGAAGATGCCTCGACCACGCCGACGCGAAGAGATCCACGTCCGGAGGCCTGAACATCTGGCAGAGCCAACTGAAGGAGCTGGCGTGGACCGTCCATTTCGTGGACAGGGGAATGAACTGTGACAGAACATCTGCCAAGACATTGGACCCCCCCCCCAATCACGAACTGCCAGGAAAGCCAAACCCCGAGAACTCAGCAGACGAGTCACCCAAAGCGACCATCTAACGAAGGCTCGGGCAGGCACCAAGGCACTGAACCCCGAAAAACCTGCAGAGGAAGCCGGCGACACAGCAGCTGACGCAAGGCCCCCGGAGGACGAACCTAGCGATCACAAGAGAGACGGAAGGGACGACCCCTGAAGGAACCAGAACAGCAATCACACCCGACCTGGCGGGTAGACCATCATGGCAAAGTTCAGGCTCCTGCACAAACCCTCGAACAACCACCGCGTGACCCGGGAGCCCCCTCAAGAACAGACGCAGGCGGGAACGCAGGCAAAGGAGAGCCACCGAAGGAAGAGACAAGGAAGTGGTACGAGCGTTCCACCAAAGACCCAGCCAAGACCGAACGTGAGAGGAAACCAGATGGGACTTCCTCCAGTTCATCAAGAACCCGAACCCGGCGAGCTGGAAAAGAACCAAATCCATGGCAAGCAGACACACGGACTGACTGGGAGCCCAACCAGCCAGTCGTTGAGGTAGGCCAGAACCCCAACACCTAGCAGACAAAGCCGGGCCACCACCACTCGAGTAAGGCGAGTAAACACCTCAGGCGTCAGAGTCAAGCAACGAAAGGCAACGAAAGCGGTAAGCCTGACGCCCCACAACAAAACCGAGCCAGTCCCTGAACCTCGGATGAACCGGGACATGCCACTACGCATCCTTGAGGTCTAGGGACACCATCCAAGCGCCCCGCTCCAACAGAAGACGGACCTGGGATAGAGTAGTCATCCTGAAGGAGGGGCAAAAAAACCACGTGTTCAGATGGGACAAGTCCAGAATGAACTGGAAATCCGCGCAGTCCTGTTTCGGGACTGTAAACAGGGAGGAAACCCACCGGAGGGACGAAGTCCTTTCAACCACGCCCTAACGAACCCACTCCGAAATGATTCAACAGAGCGCAGGAGAAGAGGCCTGCCCCGTGAGCCGTGAACCCCCCAAGGGAGCAGCCACTCAACGCCACCACAAGCCGTGTGAAACGACCCGAAAAGCCCACGAATCGTGGGACCAGCCATGAGCAAACAGAGCGAGCCTTCCCCCATCGCCCTGTCAACGGGGCGAACAGTGAAGGGATGACGCACCTTATGAGAACCTTAGTGGCGCAAAGGGCGATCCCTGTGCCTATTAGAAACAGACAGACCCAAAAGCTGCGCCAACCCGAATCTGACACCACTGGCCTACCACGATGAAAAGAACCCCGAGTCCTGGCAGGACCTTTGCGGGAAGGCCCCCCACGAGCCCAATGAGCCCCCCGGAGCACCAACAAGTCTGACATAGGCCTACAACTAACCAAAGTCGCCTGCAGATACTGCACCACTGCAGACTCTGCAAACAGCAATGGACAAAGGGGAGAAGGCAACCTAAGTGCAAGGGCCCAAGCGGATTCCAAAGAAGAAACAAGTACCGCCTGCCAACACGCTAGGCGAGAAGCATAAAACCGCGAAACCGCATCCTGCAGGAGTGGCGTGAACAGCTTCAACAACGCCTGCACAGCAGACAACTCCTGCAGCAAGCTCCTCCTCTACCAAGGCAGCTGAAAGGGAGGAAACCTGCACTTGAAGGTGCATCACACTTACATCGCGCGGAAGGGCAGGGGGAACAAACACGCATTGAAGTGCTCGAAGTCGCACCCCAGGAAAACCTGCAACGCAGTTGGAACCTCCCGCCACTCTCGATAGAACATGCGCCAAGCTTCCAACGAAAAGAGAGGGCAGTCTGCCAACCAGGACAACTCTGGAACTTCATATCGAACCCAGTACGGACAAGATGAACCGTACATGAAGGAACGCGGATCCATCACGAAGGCATAATCCCGGTCGCACAGGAGGGAAGACGCAAGGGCTGCCCACAATTCCTTAGACGGAAAGCGGGAGGCAAAAAACCTCCGGAAGGACGGAACCGAAGAATCCACGGGATCACAGAACCGAGCCTGGGGAGGGGTAGACACCACCCTAATTCGAACGAGGAGTGATCGAAAGAGAACCCCTCACCCTGTAACACTAAGCCCCGCTCTGAGGGCAGAAAAACCTAGGGGGGTCCAACGGGGCCCAAGGCCCCCCAAGTCAACCCTTCCCCCACCCCAGGATCCCAACCCAGGGGACCCAGGGCTGAGCCGTCCTCCAGATCCCCACCCCTAAAGAAGAAGCGGGAGCAGCCGAAAAAGCTTGAATAAAGGGGGGGGGCAGACCCAGACGCTCTGGCAGGAGGACCAGGCTCGAATGCTACCATAAATTCATGAACAACAAATTGCAGGTAAAGGATAATATTCAGAGGTTGAAAATGGGAAATAGATTCACGGAAAATGAAAAGGAAATGTGTGAAACATTAAACGAAAAGTTCCAAAGTGTGTTTGTACAAAAAAAAAAAATGAAATCTTCAGGGAACCAGATACAATAAGAATTCCAGAGAACAACATAGAGCACATAGAGGTGTCTAGAGACGAAGTGGAAAAAATGCTCAAGGAGCTAAATAAGAACAAAGCAGTTGGTCCAGATGGAGTTTCACCATGGGTTCTGAGAGAATGTGCACCTGAGCTCAGCATTCCTCTTCAACTGATTTTTCAGGCATCCCTGTTTACAGGAGTTGTAGCTGATGTGTGGAAAAAAGCTAACATAGTTCAAATCTACAAAAGTGGAAGCAGGGAAGAACCCCTTAATTATAGACCGGTA
>WNGS01012942.1:0-10496 GCA_020271785.1 Procambarus virginalis
TATATATAATGCACAGGCAAGCCTATTACCACTAGCTGAAGTTTATAACTTTTTTGACACTCCACCCACCAGGGGACTCGAACACTGGCCAACGAGGTGGCAGTTGCACGCTGTATCCACTACACTATACTTTAAAGCCATTAAGAGTTAAGTTATAAAACTTCAGCTAGTGGTAATAGGCTAGTCTGTGCATTAAGCATTTGGCACTGAGTTCTCCCACATAACAGGGCTCGATGCAAAGCACCAGAGGTCTCACACTATATCATTGCCTGGGAGAGGAATGGAGTTCTGGTTGGTTAAATACACCAGAATTCCTACCCTCTTATGGCTTTGAAGTATAGTGTAGTGATACAACGTGCAACTGCCACCTCGTGGCCAGTATTCGAGTCCCCTGTGGGGTGGAGTGTCTAAAAAGTTATATATATATATATATAATAATATATTATATATATATATATATATATATATATATATATATATATATATGTGTCGCACCTAGTAGCCAGAACGCACTTCTCAGCCAACTATGCAAGGCCAGATTTGCTAATAGGCCAAGTTTTCATGAATTAATTGTTTTTCGACTACCTAACCTACCTAACCTAACCTAACATAACTTTTTCGGCTACCTAACCTAACCTAACCTATAAAGATAGGTTAGGTTAGGTTAGGTAGGGTGGTTAGGTTCGGTCATATATCTACGTTAATTTTAACTCCAATAAAAAATAATTGACCTCATACATAATGAAATGGGTAGCTTTATCATTTCATAAGAAAAAAATTAGAGAAAATATATTAATTCAGGAAAACTTGGCTTATTAGGCAAATCGGGCCTTGCATTGTAGGCCAAAAAGTGAGTTCTGGCTACTAGGTACGACTATATATATATATATATATATATATACTATATATATATATATATATATATATATATATATTATATATATATATATTATATATATGCGGAAAATCCACAGATAAAAATGAAGAGGTAACGTTTGACTCGTTAAAGCCTTTGTCAAACCACACTGACAAGAGGAGAAGGAAGGGGGAGGATATATAGGCCGACACCTGACCAACCCAACCCTAGGGAAAGAATTAACCAGAGACTGGTAAAGCTTAGCTTGGAATGGTCAAAGAAGATTAAGCGGCAGAGAAAAAGGATGAAAGATTAAAGAAAAGCCTCATGAACACGCAATAAATGAATAATAAATATAAAATTATAATGAGACATTGTAAGCCTCTCTAACAGTAGAGTTTTTCTTAAAATGTTAGCAGCATCCAGCCACAGCAACCTTCCCTGTCCCCCAGTCCACCCCACCATTCCCCCCTCACCCATCCCCTCGTACTCCCCACCATTCCCCACTCCCTCGTCCAATGCATTCTCAAATGGTCTGATGTTCCCATCAAGAAATTGGGAACATCAAGTGATCTGATGTTCCCATCACTGAAATATAATAAAAACAGTTAAAAAATGAAATGAAAATATGAAAAATAAAAAAATAAACTGTACTCAGGAAATGAACGGTATGGTAAACAACACAGCTTAATTCCAACGCAATTCACACAAAATAATTAAATCAAAATGAAAATAAATCAAAATCTATGAAAGTTCAATTAATCAATGCAATCAGAAACATTGAAATTGAATTCGTGACATATTTGGTATAACGTGCATGTTGACATTATGTGCAACAGATGGTACTGTTTTTCAAAATCGCATGTTTTTTCCTGTCACAGGTGAGGCATGTATATAGTAGATATAGAAAAAGACGCGCCTATTCGAATGCAACGTTGTGTCAAAATTTAACAGCAATCGGTAAAGAGGTTTTGAAGATTTCTCTCACATGAAAAAAACATGAAAAAACTGTTTTCAGAAAAAGCATGTTTTTTTTACCTTTACAGACGTGACATCTATATAGTATGTATATAAAACCCTTGCCGGATGCAAATGGAACGTTGTTTAAAAATTTCTAAGCAATTCGTTAAGAACTTTCGGAGATTAGCGATTTTGAACAAACTAACATTTCCAATTTTATATAAATAAGTAAATATATATATATATATATATATATATATATATATATATATATATATATATATAATATTAATATATATATATATATATATATATATATATATATATATAAGGCGTGAATATAGTGACTGGACAATGCAGTCCGTTATTAGGTTAAACACATATACTCAAAAATCAGCAAGAGAATCTGAGGAGTTTCCTTCATCATCTGTTAGCTCATCAGTCATTTTTCTTCTTACTTTGCCTGTAACTGGCAATGATGTTTCCAAAGAGTCATTTTCTAATGTTTCATTTTCATCCATATTCAACTGTGAAATCTTGTCATTATATTTATTTACAAATTCCAGTGCCATGCTGTGAACGTTATCAAATGTTCTTGTCTGCTCCTTTAACTTTGTTGTAGCTGAAGCTACTAAACGCTATGCAGTAAACATATCTAAACCTCTTAGACCAAATAACATTTACAGATAAATACAAAGATCAGATGTCACTGATACGGATAGTGAAAATAATGAACCAGTAACTGGCTTAAAGGCTAGGCCTACTACACGACTACTGCCCCCAGGCTACTCCACCACTACTACAGCATACCATTACTGTACCTGTGCCACCTGCCGTTCCTGTATCCCAGGCTTCTGGTAGTGATAAATATACCAAAATCTGATATAAGTGAGACAGAGTGAAATTGATAACCCAGTGAGGGTCTGCAAGCCAAGACCTCCACCACCACCACTATGGTGTCCCCAGTCTACTCCACCAGTGCCACAGCGTTCCATTACAACAGCTATGCCACCTGCTGTTCCTATTCCCCATGGACATAGTGAAGATGACTCATTTTCTGGATTTAGTGACCAGGACTCAGACACTTGTAGCTGTGTTGTGCCTAGTGGTAGTAGGTTTCGTGGTGTAACTGGGCGGAGGAGTGCTGTCTCAGCACCACACCCTGCCAAACGACCCCGTGCAATGTTGCATAAAAAATGAGGGAAGCTTAGCCTCTACCTCAACAGTACGTGCTTGCCTTGTGCAGGTTAGAAGAGCTTCATCTCCGAGCAAACGTATTACAGAAGGATTCATGCCCGTCGTAGTGGAGGAGTCCACGCCGCAAGAAGCATGGGTGTACTCCAGTGGAATGATGGTAACAATTTTGTTCCACAAATACCAACATTTGATGCTACAAATGTAGGTATTACTGACCTTTTCCCTAAACTGGTGAAGCTATGTCCAAAATGGACTATTTTACAGCAAATTTTGATGAGATGTTAGTGACACACATAATTCTGGAAAGGAATAGATACGCGGCAAAACTCACTTTAAAGGAGAGAATGTCAGGTTATTCTCCCTTGCAGCGTTGGAAAGATTCAACTGAAGCATAATTGTATGTTTTTCTTGCACTATACATGATGATGAAACATTAAGAAAACATGTCATACAGAATTATTGGAACAAAGACAGTCTTGTTCCATCCTCAGTTCTCGGCAGGTATATGTCACGTGGCAGGATTCTGCTAATTCTCAAGTGTCTGCATTTTGAAAATAGTAATAATGATATTGCAAACTATAGACTGCGGATAGTGAGACACGTGTTCAGTGATTTGATGGGAAAGTACAAAGATGTCTGTGTACCAGGCCAGCAGGTAGTGATTGACGAATAGCCTGTACTCTTGAAGGGCAGTCTGGCCTTCAGGCAGAATATTCTCTCTAAACATCACCGATTTGAACACATTTTCTTTGTTGTGTGTGAGTGTGAAACAGGCATGGTGACAGATATGATACTTTATGCTGGCACAGACGTAGACATTCCCAGTAAAGATCCACTTGGATTTCCAGGCAGTGTGGTAAAGACGTTGATGGCTCCACTACTGAACAAGGGGAACATTATATATGCAGACAATTATTATACCAGTCCCTTGCTGACAAGGTTCCTACTAGAACATAATACTGGATTTTGTGACAGTCAAGTCACGAAGGCAAGAAATGCCTGTGTTTGATCAAACTGTTGCAGCAGGTGAGTGTCAGCTAAGAAAAAGTGACAGAATTTTAGCAGTGAGGTGGAAAAACCCACGTGAAGTGAACATGCTGACGACTGGTCTCACTTGCGACATGGTTGACAGTGGCAAGATTACCATACATCAAAACGAAACGAAAATTGTATACATCAAACTGTGGCTTGAACTATAATGTAAACAAGCGTTTGGTTGACAAATGTGGCATGATGATTGGTGCTGTGGAATGTGTGCGGAAAAGTGTCAAGTGGACAAAGAAAATGTTTTTCACTATGTGGATGCAACTGTGCTGAACAGTTTCAACATGTATTTAGTGACAAAAAACCAACAATACGTGTGTTCAGTCTAGCAGTTGTGTCACAGTTGCTTGTCAAGTTTGGATAAGACGTACATGTTGGAACATGAGGAGTTACTCGCTATCAATGCCTCATGCAATGCAATGCCTTCCTGTTGCTAGCAAGAAGTCACCTGCATGTGGGGCTGCTACTGCTGAGAGGCGAGCAATGTCTTGTTGTGTTGTTGCAGCACCCAGACACTCTGCAGCAGTTCGGTCTACAATGAACCAGTGTCTCTGTGTACATCCCAGCTGGATTGCTTGTGGTCTTTTGGTTTTGGTGGTTGAAGTGACTGGCCTGCACGAGAGCCCCCCCCCCTTAGTGGCACAGTGTATTAAATTGGGATCGAGTACGCCTGCCAGCTGACCTAAGTAGCAGGTACCATTTCCTTCACAAAATTGTCGGATGCCGAGGAGGAGGACAGGAAGGCTGGTACAGAGATTTGCGTTGCTGTTCGCACTCCGAGGCCCCCCCCCCCATGACTTACGGGGAGAGAGGCTTGTTTCCACTCTAAGTAATCGAGAGAGAGGTTGAGGGCTTTTTCTACCATCGATTTCAGTAAGAGGTCATATTCACCTAGTTTTTGGCTACTGTAAGATGGTGAACACCTCAGAAAGTAGGTTAACCTGGGGAGGGACAGACATCTGGTGATGAGGTAGAGTGCATCATGAGCACCAATATCCTCAATCCTCCCATCCATCCTCTTAAGGTCGGCGATTTTCTTATCAAAGACCTCATCGATGGCTTTAAACCCCAGAGGGGCTCCTAGGAGTGTGTTGTTTTCAGGTTCAGTTATATGGATATTTGGCAGAACATCCTCTATTCTCTCTATGATGCCCTGGTTGGAACATATTACTTCGCACTTAAAAGGGTTCAGGGTGAGGCGAAAAATTGCACTTTGCTCCTCGATTATTCTGATGTCCTCCAGGAGGGAGTCTTGGGAACCAGCTAGGGAACCATCATCCAAGAACCAGATGTTGAAGAACCTTGTAAGTAGATAGAGAGCTTGGTACAAAAGGATTAGGAATAAGGAAGTTGGTTTAGAATTAGAATTCGTCCAATTGGTTTGAAACGTTGAAAGTGAGATAAGGAGGGCAAAAAGAAACTATGAAGTTCACATAGCAGGCCAAGCAAAGAGAAATCCTAAAGTTTTTTTTCAGTTATATCGAACAAAGATTAGGGAAAGGATAGCACCATTAAAATTCTGAGACAGGTCAGACAACGGATAATAACGAAGAGATGAGTAGTATTTTTAATAAATATTTTATCTCTATATTTACTAAAGAGGAACTGAACATTACGCCATCAGCCAAAAAAGTCTATATGAGTGGGGAAGAGGACAGGTTGACTAGTTTAGCAGTTACCAGGGAGGATGTTATTAAACAAATAGTGAAACTCAAGTCAAACAAATTCCCAAGGCCAGACGAAGTAGGAATGCAAAGAGGAGCATGGCGAATCATTGTCTACCATATTTATTAAATCATTAGAGACAGGCAGAGTGCCAGAGTCATGGAAGGTTGCTAATGTGGTACCAATTTTTATGAAAGGAGATAGATCACTTGTGTCAAGCTATCGGCCAATTAGCCTAACATCTATTGTGGGAAAGTTGCTTGAATCTATAATTGCAAATACAATTCGTCTTCATCTTGAAAAATATAAATTAATAAATGATTCATAACATGGTCGTTCATGTTTAACAAATTTGCTATAATTTTATTCCAGCATAGTTGAGGTAGTTGATAGTGATAAAGTTTATGATGTTGTGTACCTTGACTTTAGCAAAACTTTTGATACAGTGCCACATGAAAGACTGATTAAGAAGATAGAGGCTCATGGTATTGGGGGTGCTATATTAAGTTGGATTAGGGCATCGCTATACCAAAGGAAACAGAGAGTTAGTATAAATTGGGTTAAATCAGACTGGGAAAAGTGGAGTACCCCAAGACTCTGTCCTGGGACCTCTGTAATTTATAATATATATAAATAATTTAGGTTCAGGTTTGAACAGCATCTTTTGTAACTTTGCCGATGATACAAAACTCGGGAGGGAAATAAACATAGAAAAGACTCTCTATCACTCCAAGACGATCTAAATAGGTTTTTGAAATGGTCCAAAGATTGGCAGATGCAGTTTAATGCCGATAAATGTAAGGTTTTGATACTACGTAATGATGACAGAGTTACAAGATACGAGCTAGATGGTGTTGAGATTGCGAAGTCGGTTTGCGAAAGGGATCTGGGAATTATGATTAGCAAATATTTTAAACCCAAAAATCAATGCATAAATGTTCGTAATAATGCTAATAGGACATTGTGATTTATTAATCGAAGCGTTATTAATATGACACCTGATTTTGTTCTTCAGCTATATCTTGTTGAAGATATAGCTGAATGAGGCCTAAATGGTTAGGCCCCATTTAGATTATGCAGTTCAGTTTCGGTCGCCGTACTATAGAATGGATATAAATTCACTAGAACGCATCCAGCGTAGGATGACCAACACGGGAAAATAATATTTTAGATTAGTGTTAACTAACAGGGAAACACAAATTAATGACATCGAAATAGGGAGTGAGCTAGGGAACAGTGATCACAAAGAAATCAGATTTGGCATAGAATGGAATAGACCTGGAGGAGAAAATTCTGTTAAAGTGCCAGATTTTCGAAAAGCTGATTTTAATAGCCTAAGAAATTTTTGGGTCAAATTGATTGGAAAGTCTTGGGTATGGGCCGGTCTTGGAGCGAGACATGAACCCAGCGATGGGTGATGTAAATGGGGATTTCGATGTAGATTCAATTTATAACGTATTTAAGAATATTCTAAACAAAGCACAGGAACGTAGTATACCACACAAATTGAATAGATCGATTACTAATGACCCAAAGTGGATAACAAAGAATTTGAAGAATCTTATAGGTAAAAAGAGAGCTTGGTACAAGAGGATTAAAAATGGGGAGGTCACTTTAGAACAGGAATTCGTACAACTAGTTAGAAATGTTAAAAAAGAGATAAGGAAAGCAAAAAGAAACTATGAAGTTCGTATAGCAGGGCAAGCAAAGACAAATCCTAAAGGGTTTTTTCAGTTATATCGAACTAAGACTAGGGAAGGGATAGGTCCATTAAAAACTGAGACAGGTCAAATAACAGATAGTGATGAAGAGATGAGTAGTATTTTTAATAAATATTTTGTATCTGTATTTACTAAAGAGGAACTTAACAATATGCCTTCAGCCCAACAAGTCTATGTGGGTGGGGACGAGGACAGGTTGACGAGTTTAGCAGTTACCAGGGAGGATGTTATTAAACAAATAGTAAAACTCAAACCAAACAAATCCCCAGGGCCGGATGAAGTGTTTGCCAGAGTGCTGAAAGAATGCAAAGAGGAGCTTTGTGACCCACTGTCAATCATATTTAATAAATCAATAGAGTCAGGCACAGTGCCAGAGTTTTGGAAAGTTGCTAATGTGATACCAGTTTTTAAGAAAGGAGATAGATCACTTGCGTCTAACTATCGACCAATTAGCTTAACGTCTATTGTGGGAAAGTTACTCGAATCTATAATAGCAAATAAAATTCGTCTTCATCTTGAAAAACATAAATTAATAATTGAGTCGCAACATGGTTTTATAAATGGCCGTTCATGTTTAACAAATTTGTTATCTTTTTATTCTAGCATAGTTGAGGCAGTTGATAGTGGTAAGGATTGTGATGTTCTGTACCTTGACTTTAGCAAAGCTTTCGATACAGTGCCACATGAAAGACTGATTAAAAAGATAGAGGCTCATGGTATTGGGGGTGCTATATTAAGCTGGATTAGGGCATGGCTATACCAAAGGAAACAGAGAGTTAGTATAAATGGAGTCAAGTCAGAGTGGGAAAATGTTGTAAGTGGAGTGCCTCAAGGCTCCGTCTTGGGACCTCTGTTGTTTATAATATATATAATGATTTAGATTCAGGTTTGAGTAGCAACATTTGCAAATTTGCCGATGATACGAAAATCGGTAGGGAAATTAATTCGGAGGAGGACTCACTATCACTTCAAGTTGATCTAGATAGGGTTTTGAAATGGTCAAAGGACTGGCAGATGCAGTTTAATGCTGAAAATGTAAAGTTCTGAAGCTAGGTAATGATGATAGAGTTACAAGATACGAGCTAGATGGTGTTGAGATTGCGAAGTCGGATTGCGAAAGGGATCTGGGAGTTATAATTAGTAAGAATTTAAAACAAAAGGATCAATGCATAAATGTTCGTAATAAGGCAAATAGGACACTCGGATTTATTAATCGCAGCGTAAGTAACAAGACACCTGGTGTGATTCTCAAGCTATATCTTGCTCTGGTTAGGCCCCATTTAGATTATGCAGTTCAGTTTTGGTCGCCATATTATAGAATGGATATTAATTCACTTGAACGTGTCCAGCGTAGGATGACTAAGTTAATTCCCCAAATTAGAAATCTTTCATATGAAGAAAGATAACAAAGCTTAATTTGCATTCACTGAAAGGCGAAGAGTTAGGGGTGACATGATAGAGGTTTACAAGTGGATGAATGGACATAACAAAGGGTATATTAATAGGGTATTGAAAGTATCAACACAGGACAGAACGCGAAACAATGGGTATAAATTGGATAAGTTTAGATTTAGGAAAGACTTGGGTAAATACTGGTTCAGTAACAGGGTTGTTGATTTGTGGAACCAATTGCCGCGTAACATTGTGGAGGTGGGGTCCCTCGATTGTTTTCAAGCGCGGGTTTGGACATGTATATGAGTGGGATTGGGTGGTTATAAATAGGAGCTGCCTCGTATGGGCCAATAGGCCTTCTGCAGCTGCCTTTGTTCTTATGTTCTTATGTAAGCTAAAATTGCATTCACTGGAAAGGCGAAGAGTTAGGGGTGACATGATAGAGGTTTACAAGTGGATGAATGGACATAACAAAGGGGATATAATAGGGTATTAAAGTATCAACACAGGACAAAACGCGAAACAATGGGTATAATTGGATAAGTTTAGATTTAGGAAAGACTTGGGTAAATACTGGTTCAGTAACAGGGTGTTGATTTGTGGAACCAATTGCCGCAAAACATTGTGGAGGTGGGGTCCCTCGTTTGTTTCAAGCATGGGTTGGACATGTATATGAATGGGATTGGGTGGTTATAAATAGGAGCTGCCTCGTATGGGCCAATAGGCCTTCTGCAGTTGCCTTTGTTCTTATGTTATGTCCTTATGACAAAGTTAATCCCGCTAATTAGCAACTTGTCATTGAAAGATTGATAAGCTTAATTACTTCAATACTCATAAATTACATCGTCTAGAAAGGCGAAGAATTATTGGTGACATGATGGAGGCGTACAAGTGGAAGAATCTACATAACAAGGGCGATATTATAGAGTAATAAAAGTATCAACACAAGACACAACACAAAACAATGGGTATAAATTGGATAAGTTTAGATTTAGGAAAGACTTGGGTAAATACTGGTTCGGTAACAGGGTTGTGGATTTGTGGAACCAATTACCGCGTAACGTGGTGGAGGTGGGGTCCCTCGATTGTTTCAAACGTGGGTTAGACATGTATATGAGTGGGATTGGGTGTTTATAAATAGGAGCTGCCTCGTATGGGCCAATAGGCTTTCTGCGTTACCTTTATTCTGGTGTTCTTTTGTAACTTAATAGAAGTAGGATCCCTTCATTGTTTCAAGCATAGGTTAGACATACATATGAATGAGATTGGGTGGATATAAATAGGAGCTGCCTCGTATGGGTCAATAGGCCTTCTGCAGTTACCTCCATTCTTATGTTAAGCTCGCTGGACAGGACTTCTGTGACTTGTTTGATGAGTAAGCAGAAAAGGAGAGGAGCAAGGGAGTCACCCTGTTGGACACCATCTTGCGAGTCAGTTTCATATTCGCCAAAAAGTAGCCTAGATCCATACTGTAGGATGAATGTACAAAAGAGTAGAGGGAAGGAAAATGACGATGAACAACACTCAGTACAGCACGCCCTCGCACTAAATTGAAGGCATTTTCAAAATCTAGCTTGATCAGGCCTTTTCTTCTGTGATGTTAGCAATAAAAGCTCGAGCTGTGTGAGCTGCCCGCCTCGCACCCTTGAGGAATGCTGAAC
>WNGS01012943.1:0-18552 GCA_020271785.1 Procambarus virginalis
TTGTAAAACACTATTTGATTGCATGCTAAATATTCGTTTATTACTAGTGGTAGTGTGCATCTAACTTAAATTACGTATATAAATATACATTGGTGTTGTTTAGAGAGGGAAATGACCGGTTGGAAAGGTAATAATCCATTACAATGGTCATTAGTGATACTAGCGTCAGTTGGCATACATTGCCATTGCAGCAATCTCCTCCCTCCCCATCTCACGTGAAATTTGTGCTTATTACGCCTTGTATATTCAAGAAACAGTTATTTAAGTAGAAACAATTATAATGGTGATGCCGTTTGTATATTTGAAAGGCAGTATCGACTGTGAGTGTACGGTACTGTACTGTTGTGTCCTATAGTGTACTGTTTATGCTCTGTAGTGCATTGTACTGTACTGTTTATCCTCTGTAGTGCATTGTACTGTACTGTTTTATCCTCTGTAGTGCATTGTACTGTAGTGTTTTTGTACTGCACTGTACCGTACTGTATTATACTGTACTGCATTATACTGCACCATATTGTAGTGTACCATACTGTACTGTACGGTACTGTACTTTTGTGTAGTATAAAGTACTGTACTGGCATGCCCTGTACGGTTCTGTACTGCAATGTACGGTACTGTACTTTTGTGTAGTATACAGTACTGTACTGGAGTGTCCTGTACGGTTCTGTAGTTCACTGTACGGTACTGTACTATGCAATAATGTAGTGTACTGTACTGCACTATACAATACTGTGCGGCAGTGTTCAGTAGAGTACAGTACTGTAGTATACTGTACTGTAGCATCTATTATACTGTACTGTACCGTGTAGTGTACTGTACGTAATTGTATTGTACTGTAATCTACTGTACTTTACGTTACTGGACTATATTTTATTGTAGTGCATTGTACTGTACTGAAGTGTATCCTGTACTGTAAAATACTGTATTGTATATGACTGTACTGTATATCACTGTACTGTACGGTATTGTAGTGTACTGTACCCTGTACTTAAGTATACTGTACAATATTAGACTGTACTGTACTGTACTCTTTTGTATTGAACTGTATTGTACTGGACTGTAGTGAAATGTATCTTGTACAATACTATAGTGTACTATACTCTTGTATATTATAGTGTACAGTACTTGACTGTAGTGTATTATATTTTACAATAGTACCTGTACCGTACATTAATGTACTGTAGTGTTGTACTGTACTGTACTGTACTGTACTGTACTGTACTGTACTGTACTGTACTGTACTGTACCTTGACTGTAGTGTACGGTACTGTACTGTACTGTACTGTAGAGTATTGTACGGCACTGTACCTTGAAGTGTACTGTACTGTTATGTAGAGTACTGTACGCCGCTTGACTGTAGTGTACTGTATTATACGGTACTGTACTGTTCTGTATTGTACTGCAGAGTACTGTGCCCTTGGCTGTTCTGTATGGTACGGTACTGTAATGTATTGTAATGTATAGTAGTTTAGTGTATGTACGTACGGAAGTGTACTGTACTGTACTATACTATACTGTACTGTGTTGTACTGTACTTACAGCTTGAATAAGTATTCATATTATTTAATCATTATAATAATAGTTATTTAATAATAAGTAATCCAAAGTCATCATTTGTGAGTGTAAAGTCAAACATTGTTTTTCATACATTTGGTATATGTATGTTTCAGATACATTGGGTATACATTTGGGTGTATATATTTCATGTTCAATAAATAATTGTCATGAATTACTAGAGTATCCAATTATGTCGAGCCGACCAATGAGAGTAGAGCTTGCGAGAATGTGACGTCAATTGAAAACTCGAAACGTGATTGGCTGTAGAGTCCACTTGGTGGGTGAGGATCAACGGAACGTTATTTTGACCCTAGTATTGGCATAGTTGTGGTGTACAAGTTAGTGTTAGGGCGTGTTGTTACTCTGAGCTGGTACCCCGTTACCCTTTGGGGTCGCTAGGGCTGACACACCCCCTAGCTTACACTCTTTTTGTACACCTTCAAAACGCCAATATATAGGGTCAAAAATAAATATTTTAGTTTCCGTATATACCCTCTTGGGGAGGATATATATATATACGCAGATATTTTAGTCCTGACCCATAATCAGTACTAAAATATATTTCATAAATATGTATTTAATTTTAATGTATTTTTTTTCAGAGGTATTGTTAGTCAATGAGGTAATGTTGGGAAGATGAGGCATCGCGTGACATGAGCCGACTGGTGATGTAGGAATGTGCAGGAGAGACTAACGTTGTCATGGGACCAGTGGTGGAGCGATGATTCAATCGAGACGGTACCAAGCAGAAGCTGGTGACATGTTCTGGTTGGGCTAGATGTGCTACTAGAGTTAGCAGATATGATGGAGCTATGAGTTTAAGGCAAGTATTTACTTATGACTAGTTTAAGTTAAGAGGCATGGTAATATTTTATTAGGATACTGTATTAAGTCACTGAAGTGGTTAATAGTATTAGCTGCTGAGAGGGTGTCGACCCACAAGTAACAGCTCGAAAACCCGTTGACTATGCAGGTGGGATGTATGCCTTCAAAAATGGCATTTGAAATGAGCAGCTACATCAAAATAGTTTACTGCAAGTACTTACAGGTTCCAAATAAAGGTATGCTTGAATAATTTATATTGGTAGCATCAGGTAACTGTTGCCTTGTTGCAGGTAATACCGGACAGATTGGCTGGACCCCTGAGCTGTGTGGAAGAACAGGAGGAGACGCTTCAACTTCACTATTCGTGAAGACTTGCCAGTAAGTGTCTGACGTCTTTCAGAATGTTCGTGGGGATAGGTTGTAGGTTCGGCGAAGTTACTACTGTCTAAAGGTGAGCGTGTTAATTGTTGCGTTTTCAATGTCACGTTGAGGCGGCCGAGAGAAGTTATGATAACTTCAGTGTTGTCGAAGTTGAATGTGACAGGAAGCTAGTTTGGCAGGAATTACCGTTTGTTCTGAAAGATTTATTAATGAAGTGAAAATAAGTTAGAAAATGCTTATATCCCCAAAACTAAGGTAACCAACGATGACGTTAAATTAGTTAACAAGTAATTATTTAGTGAGTGTTCCATGTTGCAGGGAGAAGTGCCTGCAATAACACAAAGTAGGAAGTAATATTATTGTCGCTGGGAAACGCTAAATTGAATACACCGGATGAGTAGGCATTAAGATTCATGTAAATACCGCGAAAGCCTCATAATGGAAGGACGTTAACTGATCAACCGTACCTTACATAGGTGTTAAAGCAAGTAGTTAATAACAATGTGGTCACTAAAGCAAGTGTATCGGGGCCTAACGCAGTCGTGTATATTGAAGTGTCACCCAGTCGAGGTCCAGCTAAGTAAATTTACGTGATGACAATAGGCCGTGGTGGAGGGGAGTTACTGGCAATTAAGTTAAGGCAGTAAATTGGCGGCATGCCATAGGTAAGTGTCTGGGGGTTGTGGAATAAGGCAGTTGGAGGGGGATGTTATCAGGTGGACATTGATGTACTGAAATAACTGGCAGTTTGACCACTACTAGAGCCATATCTGGGCGTTCATAGCGAGGGGTTAGTTTTCAATGAAAACAGCCTTAACCTGTGAGTCAGTGGTGTAAAAGTTTTATAAAACTGTTCGCGCGTTTTTAAAATTGGTTGATAGTGCTGTTGTCCCCCCCCCCCCCCACCCCCAAGCATTTAATGGCGACTTTAAAGTGGTCTGGTTACCAGAGTACATAATTTGACGTATGAGAGTGGGGGGGGGGGGACGTTGAAAATCCGTTGCCTCGGTGTCCTCGTCGAGTGACGTAGACATATTTGGCTACGTTTACAAGGTACGAAAGAATGTTATATTTTGTTGTAAATGTTTATTGTAGTGCAGAGTGTCATTGAGCATATAGTTTGATGGTTATTAGATATCTAGTTGGTTTCGATTAGTTATTAAAGTGTAGTATATAATAATGTAAAATAAAAAACAATGGGAGGGGAAGACTCGCCTAAAGGCGCGTCGTTACTGTGCTCATAGAGGACAGTAGATGTGTGATGAAGGAATAGGAAATATATAGTTGATGTAGAAAAATGATTGGACAATAATAAATGAATACTTTGATTCCCTAAAACTAAGTAAATAATCCATGATTTCGGTATTGTAGCGAAAAAAATAAGTAAAATTTGTATATGCAAATAATATATGAAATAGGTATTGTATGGAATATTTAAAAGGAGATCAATATTTTGATCTCCTCCCTCTTGATGATTTCTCCCTCCATCGACATCTCGTTGATTCCGTGGATGCCTCTTACTTTCAACCCCACTCGTCTCGGTACACGTGTGGTTGCTGCTCCTTCTCAGGATGCTGCTTCCCGCTTGGCTGCCTTATCCTGCCTTGGCGAGACCCCTGTTTGGGTCTCGAAGAACGCTCAGTTGAATGCCAGTGTTGGCACTACTCTGCTCCCGCCCCATGTTGCGACCGGTGTTCGGGATCTGCGAGACTGCCACGACGATATTCGACATATCCTCGCTGCCCATGGCCATTCTATTCTCCAAGTGGACACGTTTACTCGTCCCCCGCGTGGTAGTCGCCGTCAACCCCTTCGAGTTGTGAAGATTACCTTTGATGGTACGACCCTTCCACCCTCCGTTATTCTTGCTGGTGCCAGGTGCTCTGTCCAGGAGTACATTCCTTCTCCTGGGCTCTGTAACAAGTGCTGGAGGTTTGGGCATGGTGCCCTCAGCTGCTCTGGGACTGACTCTGTCCTTTGTGTGGTGGCGAAGGTCACTCTTAAGTCAGTGCACTTGTCCCCAGGCTCGCTGCCTCAACTGCGGTGAGGCCCATCCTACCTTCTCCCGTGCGTGTGTCTATTACAAGCTTGAAGCAGCCGTCCTCAGCTTGAAACACCGGGAGCGCTTATCTTTTCCTGAGGCGAGGCGTCAGGTTCACCGGCTCCCGCCTTATGCTAACATCTCTTATGCTCGCGTGTTGCGCTCTTCTCCTCGTCCTTCTCAACTTCGTCAAACTCACAACCGTTTCCGGGCTTTTGACCCTGATATGCCCACTGCCTCCTCCTCTGTTCCTTTGAGTTCTGTCCCGAAGGGTCCCCCTCCTGGTCCTCTGTCTGGAGTTCCCCTTCTTTCTACCCGGTCTGTCGTGTTTCCTGTGTCTTCTTCCTCGTCTCCCTCCGATCCTCCTTCCCATCCTTCTCCTCCATCGATTGACTCTCCCCGCCGCCTGTTGGTGCAGGCGGATGTCCATCGCTCTCCTCACGGCCATCATGTGTGCTCTCGTTCAGCTTCTCCTGTTGAGACACTGGAATCCGTTGCCCGGTACGTAGTTGCTGGGACACCGGTCTCTTTAAGCCAGAAGCGTAAGCCTGGCTCCTCTCCTTCCTCCTCCCCGGCAGGTAAGAAGGCCTCGCTTTCTTCCTCGACCCCTACTAGTGGCGCTATTGCTCCTTCCCCTCCCATTTCAGTGGTTACTCCCCCTGTTCCTGCTATGGAGGTTTCTTTGGCCCCTGCTTCCCTTTCGGTTGCTGCCCTTCCTGCGGTGCGCTCCCCTCTTTCTACTCCCCCTCTTCCTGCTGCTGTCCTTGACTGCTCCTCTCCATTGTCTCTTCTTCTTCTTCCTCCTCCTCCGGACCCCGCCGGCCCACCTGGTCTGTTCTCCCGCTTCCTTCCGTCTTTGGTCAGTTTACCCATGCCCCCTAACCCTGACTTTGCTGACCCTGATCCCGACCCTGATATTCTTTAACGTGCTATGTTGCTCTTTCGCCTTTGTTTCTTCCTTGTTTTCTGTTGTTGTCCTTTCTCTTCTCGTCGTTGCATATTCTTCAATGGAACGTTCGAGGTTATTACGCCAATTTCCTCGAACTCCAACTTCTGATTTCGCGGTTTTCGCCCCTTTGTGTCTGTCTCCAGGAGCCGATGGTTGGTGCTCGTCCTGGTCGTTTTCATGGCTATTCCTTTCTCTTCCCCCCCCCCCCCCAGCCATTGCTGGGGCTCATAATTCTTCTGCTCTCTTGATTCGTGCTGATGTTCCCTTTGTTCCTTTACTTTTTCCTTCGCCTCTCCACTGTTCGGCTGCTCGTATCTTTGTGGGGAAATGGTACACAGTTTGTTCCATTTATCTCCCCCCGAGTGTCCCGCTTTGTCTTCCTGATTTGAAACACCTCCTGGACTCCTTGCCGGAGCCTGTGCTCCTGCTGGGTGACTTCAATTGTTGTCATTCTCTTTGGGGTGATGTTCTGACGAATACCTGAGGTCGCCTTCTTGAGCCATTTCTCTCTTCTTCCCCGTCTCTTCTGAATTCTGGTGAGCCCACTCATTTGGACTCTGGGACTCGCACCCTTTCCTGTCTTGATCTTTCTCTCTGCTCTTCCTCTCTTTACTTAGATTTCACGTGGCAGGTTCTGGATGACCTCCATGGCAGTGATCATTTCCCCATCCTTGTCCTTTTTCTCTTATCGCCCTTCCCTCTCTTTCCCTAGGTGGCAGTTTGCTCAAGCGGACTGGGACCTATTTACCCTCAGTGCTGTTCTCTCTGACCTCTCCCTTCTGCCTCTCCCTCGCGCTCTCCTCCTTTTTCATGACACTGTCATCGACGCTGCCCTCCGCTCTATTCCTCGCTCTTCCTCTCGGGGTCCACGGAAGTGCGTTCCCTGGTGGAATGCAGGCTGTGCTCGGGCTGTCCGCTGTAAGCGTGCAGCCTGGAAGAGGCACCGCCGTGGGCAGAAGTCAGAATCTTTTCTTTCGGAAAGCGAGTGCGGTGGCCCGTAGGGCCATCCGTACGGCTAAACGTGAATGTTTGGCTTCTTATGTCTCTACAATCACGTCTGAAACTCCCCTGCCACAGATATGGAAGCGTATCCGCAAGATAGCGGGTAAGTTCATTCCCGATGTTTCCCCGGTCCTTCACCTCCGTGGTACTCTTGTGGCGGACCCGTTGCAGGTTGCTACTGAACTGGGTTCCCACTTTTCTTCTGTTAGCTCTGGTCTTCATCTTCCCCAATCTTTCCTTCTTCGTAAACCTGTCCTTGAGTCTCGTCCTTTAGATTTTTGCACTCGTCTTCGACTTTCCTATAATGATCCCTTCTCTCTATCTGAAGTTCGTTGTGCCCTGGCCCTCTGCGGTTCTACGGCGGCGGGCTCCGATGGTATCCATTATGAGATGCTTCGCCATCTCCCTCCGTGCTCGTCTGAGTATTTACCGAGTCTGTATAATCGGATCTGGGAGTCGTCGTCAGTTCCTGAGGACTGGCTCGATGCCGTTGTCCTCCCTGTTCGCAAACCAGGGTCTCTGGGAACTTCCCCTAAGGACTTTTGCCCTATTGCCCTCACAAGTTGTCTGCAAACTCTTTGAACGTATGGTTAACGTTCGTCTGATGTGGTTCCTGGAACACCATCACCTCCTCTCCCCTTCTCAATTTGGTTTCCGCAAGTGCCGCAGCACGACAGATGTTCTGGTGAACTTGGAGGTCTATATTCGTACTGCTTTTGCTGCGAGGACCTCCGTTGTTGCCGTCCTTTTTGACCTAGAAAAGGCTTACGACACCACCTAGCGATATCATATTCTATCCCAGCTTCATTCTTCTGGCCTTCGTGGTCATCTCCCTCTCTTTCTCCGCAGCTTCCTCTCTCGTCGTTCCTTTCGGGGGCGCCTTGGTACCGCTCTCTGCCTCTTTTCAGCAATACGAAGGTGTGCCCCAGGGTAGTGTTCTGAGCACTACTCTCTTTCTGGTTGCCCTCAATGGTCTTCTTTCCTCTCTTCCTTGAGGTGTCTTCTCCGCTCTCTATGTCGATGATCTTACCCTTTGCTGTCAGGGTGATGATTCGCCTCTCCTTCAACGCCGGCTTCAACTTGGGATTGCTGCCGTGTCGTCTTGGGCCACCGATCATGGCTTAAAGTTCTCTACTTCTAAGACTTGTGCCATGTCTTTTACTCTGAAACGGGTCGTTCTTCGTCCCTCTTTGTCACTTTATGGACATCCCATTGAGTACAAAGATTCCGCGAAGCTTTTGGGGTTATTCCTTGACACTCGTTTGTCTTGGTCTCCCCATGTCTCTTACCTCCCTGTTGAGTGTTCTAAGGCCCTTACCCTCCTTCGAGTATTGTCCCATACTACTTTGGGAGCGGATAGGCGCGCTCTCCTTGCTTTGCATTCCTCTCTCGTCCTGTGTAAGCTCGATTATGGTTGCCCTGCTTACTCGTCTGCTTCTCCTTCTACTCTTCGCCGTCTTGATGCTTTGCACCATACTGGGCTGCGCCTCAGTTCTGGTGCCTTTCGTTCGACTCCCGTCCTTAGCCTGTATGTTGACACTGGCTTCCTGTCTCTCCAGGACCGCCGTGATCGCTACTGTCTTCGCTATCTTGCGCGGTCCTTACAACATCCTTCCTCTCGCCTGTGTCGTGCTTTAACTTTTGCCCCTCCTGCGGTTCCTGTTCCTCTTCACCACCTCCCTCTTTCTGTCCGGTTATCTCGCTTACAGGATTCTCTTTCCGTTCGTGTTTCTAATGTTTCTCCTCGTGTTGTTCCTTCTTTGCCCCCGTGGAGAGTCCCCCTTCCGCAGTTTTGTACATCCTTGACCCGCGTCACTAAAGCTTTTACCCCTCCTACGGTTCTAAAACGCCTTTTCCTTGAACACTTTTCTTGTCACTCCCGCTCAGTTTCTGTCATGACCGATGGGTCTAAGTCTGCGGACGGTGTTGGCTACTCTGTTGTTTTTCCTGATCGCACTTGTGTCGCTTACCTCCGGAGAGTAGCATCTTTACAGCAGAATTTTATGCTGTTCGTCTCCTGGTTTCCCGGTGTCAATCCTCCTTTGTGGTGGTAGATGACTCTCGTAATGCCCTCATGGCGTTAGGGTTCTTTACTCCGGTCCACCCGGTGGTTGTCGAGATTCAACAATGGCTGTTTCTTATCTCCAGTAAATATAAGTCTGTTGCATTTTGCTGGGTTCCCAGGCATGTTGGCGTCTCTTTAAATGAGCGTGCGGATGCTGTTGGTAAGGAAGCTATCCGCGCTTGTCCCATCTCCCGTAAAAGTATTCGTTAATCGGACTTTTACGCAGTTATTCATGCCTCCATGCTTGCCCGCTGGCAGAGTTGTTGGTAACAAACTGCATACTCTTAAGTCGTGTGTCCCAGTGGCCTTCCTCCTGCCACCGGCGGTGGGTAGGTTACGTATTGGCCATACCCGTTTAACTGTGGGTGAGTTAATGGAGCGCCGCTCTGCTTATTATTGTCCACATTGCATTGTCCCTCATATCCTGAGTTCCAGGAGGAGCGTGTGTGTTGTTTCAGACCGTCCTCCGCGGTCGCTTATCCCTCGATAGAATTTTTGTGGACTGATAGTTTTGATATCGTTCGCCTCGTGCGTTTCTGTTCTCGTATTGGGATCCTTGGTGATGTTTAGCGCCCTCTGATTATGGCGCACATTTGCTGGTGCTACATAGCCTTCCCGGTTTGGTGCGTTCCATTGATAAGCAAGTCATTAAATATTATCTCCTGAAACAGTGTTGCCATGATAGACGACCCAAAATGTGTGGGTGGTGAAAGAATGGAGGCATGAAGTTTTGTAAAAGGTTTGAAATGAATGTTATGGAAGGTGTAGAGTAATTATATGTTGAGCGACTTAGTATGTGGGGTTGTAAAAGACCTATTGTTGTACACAAGCAAAGGCGAATTAATCGTTGCGTGGTTATATAATTGAATGTTAGAAAAGTAGAATTGATATTGTGCAATCCATTGGTGGTGTTGTAAGGACGTAATTACGAAAGATGTACTGAGATCATGTTCTTGTTTCAGATTGAGGTACTCAGGACGAAGTGTGCATGTAGCAGGGGCTATGGTGAGGCCGTAACTTGATATGATCTATCAAGACTTGATTAGAATCTTCCCATGGAGTACCTGTCTAAAGATAAATATTGAAAGATTACGAGTGAAAGAAATCAGCATGTAACCGGCAGAGGCTGAAGGAAGTAATAGAACCAGAAATGGATACTATCTGTAGACCTACTACTCTCCTCTTCACAGACTGATCAGTTGATGAAGAAAAATGTTGTGCTGGGGCAGGAGTTTACAGTACCAAGCATGGAGCTTACTGGGGCATGAATAGTGGGTGCTAAACTTTGCCAAAAGATTTATATGCCCTGAAGGAGGGAATAAATTACATAAAATATAATAGACATGTCATGATTGATAGAGTAAATGATGGTTCCAGACATTGTTATCCAGTCAGCAGAGAGAGAATATACAAATCCTCACAGGAAATGGACATATAGGAAAAAGCCATAATCGAGGCTGTCAATCACCGTATATTGGATACCCAGTCACATTTGAATAGATGGTAATGAAAAGGGAGACTCGCTAGCAAAAACTGTCACTGCTCTACAGGTTCAAATACCTCCAAGTTTCTCACATATAAAGGATGAAATGAAGAAAATATTGTCAAGTATGAAACGTCGCCACAGAGGCAAAGTAGTGGAAGGAAGATCCACTGGGATATGTTACGAAAAAGGCACTGGTTATTCCTCTTTGAAGCGTGGCAAAAAGATATCCATAGACATTGCAGTAGCCATACACACTTGGCTACAATTGCTGCTGGGAGGTAATGAACCCAATAGTTAGTGTCACATCTGTGAAATAGGAGAGGAGGTGCGACTATCGCACTACTTACTGGAATGTGAAGGTTACCTTGCCTTCCCGGTTTGTTGCCTTCTTTTGAGAATTAGTTACTTGAATGTGAAGGTACTGAAGCCCTGCACATGGAACTCAACATTAATGTAACAAGAGGCGCTGCATATTCCACCGCGACTACAATGATAAGAAAAGGCATTGATGAATGTGACTCATTAGTGAGCATTCTGCGTGTACATCCGGCACGAAGATAATAAAAAAAGAAAAAACGAGTGCACTAAAACAGAAGCTATAAATAATAAGGGGAAAAGAAATCGCCTCCTCCATTTGAAACTTGGACGCAAATATCACCAAGAAGGTTATCATGTATAAGTAAAGAGACATGTTACCCGAGAAAGCATAAGTAGCATAGTGTAGAGGTGATGCAGAGTTTGGTGTGGGACAAGAGTAAAATAAGTGTTCCCAAAATGAGGAGTTAAATGTAAGCCGCATAATTGCAAATATGTATTAGATATGACTAATGAATTGTAAATATTTATGTATAATTAAATGTTACTTTGAAATATGTTGTTAATAATTGAGTTTACCTGAAAAGATAAACAGAACGTAACCGTGTTAGTTTGTTGAATATGTTATTTGGTGTTAATTACAAATACTACTTAACGTATAGCTATTAAAGAAAGTTCCCTTACGATATATACAATTTTCTAAGTAATAAAGCAGTTTTGTTCCTTAGAAAATATACCAAATCCTAAAAAGAAAAGTGAGTATAGTAAAGTTAACTTTAAGTAAATTTTAATCACAGGGTTCTCACTTCAGAAACGAATCTATGGGGAAAATAAATGTAAGAGCTCCATAATTACAGACATACTGTGTCAAAACATTTCCAGAGTATCGTACATAGTGTATGAAAACATACTGTCAATTAGGAAGATGGGTTGCAGCAGTAATATGTGCATGACGGACGTACCTTAGATGTAAGGTGGTGTCTAAAGATACTTGATATGTATATATAAAGGCGTGGATAGGCTCCCCGGCTTTGTACCTTATTTTGATAATGACGTAAGTAGTTGAAATGTTAATAATGGTGGGTAGTGTCAGGGATGGGTGGAATGTTGCAATTGGCAGAATGTCAAGGTGACGTCATTCCTTTGTTTGTAAAAGGTATTAAACAATTGTCATGTCGTCTGCTAGAAGTGGTTAGAAGTATTAATTGTTGAATTTATTTTTTTTCAGTGTAGTAGGTAATAAAATGGAGTTTCGTAATCATTGTGTGATCAGTTGGCCTTCCCAGAAAATGCTGTAATATTTCGTCCGTTATAACGTTAGTATTCATATATTATTGAAAAGTAAAGAATACTGTTCAATAATGAATATGATTTTAATAAANTCTGCCTCTCCCTCGCGCTCTCCTCGTTTTTCATGACACTGTCATCGACGCTGCCCTCCGCTCTATCCTCGCTCTTCCTCTCGGGGTCCACGGAAGTGCGTTCCCTGGTGGAATGCAGGCTGTGCTCGGGTGTCCGCTGTAAGCGTGCAGCCTGGAAGAGGCCCGCCGTGGGCAAAGTCAGAATCTTTTCTTTCGGAAAGCGAGTGCGGTGGCCCGTAGGGCCATCCGTACGGCTAAACGTGAATGTTTGGCTTCTTATGTCTCTACAATCACGTCTGAAACTCCCTGCCACAGATATGGAAGCGTATCCGCAAGATAGCGGGTAAGTTCATTCCCGATGTTTCCCCGGTCCTTCACCTCCGTGGTACTCTTGTGGCGGACCCGTTGCAGGTTGCTACTGAACTGGGTTCCCACTTTTCTTCTGTTAGCTCTGGTCTTCATCTTCCCAATCTTTCCTTCTTCGTAAACCTGTCCTTGAGTCTCGTCCTTTAGATTTTTGCACTCGTCTTCGACTTTCCTATAATGATCCCTTCTCTCTGAAGTTCGTTGTGCCCTGGCCCTCTGCGGTTCTACGGCGGCGGGCTCCGATGGTATCCATTATGAGATGCTTCGCCATCTCCCTCCGTGCTCGTCTGAGTATTTACCGAGTCTGTATAATCGGATCTGGGAGTCGTCGTCAGTTCCTGAGGACTGGCTCGATGCCGTTGTCCTCCCTGTTCGCAAACCAGGGTCTCTGGGAACTTCCCCTAAGGACTTTCGCCCTATTGCCCTCACAAGTTGTCTGCAAACTCTTTGAACGTATGGTTAACGTTCGTCTGATGTGGTTCCTGGAACACCATCACCACCTCTCCCCTTCTCAATTTGGTTTCCGCAAGTGCCGCAGCACGACAGATGTCTGGTGAACTTGGAGGTCTATATTCGTACTGCTTTTGCTGCGAGGACCTCCGTTGTTGCCGTCCTTTTTGACCTAGAAAAGGCTTACGACACCACCTAGCGATATCATATTCTATCCCAGCTTCATTCTTCTGGCCTTCGTGGTCATCTCCCTCTTTCTTCTCCGCAGCTTCCTCTCTCGTCGTTCCTTTCGGGTGCGCCTTGGTACCGCTCTCTGCCTCTTTTCAGCAATACGAAGGTGTGCCCCAGGGTAGTGTTCTGAGCACTACTCTTTCTGGTTGCCCTCAATGGTCTTTCCTCTCTTCCTTGAGGTGTCTTCTCCGCTCTCTATGTCGATGATCTTACCCTTTGCTGTCAGGGTGATGATTCGCCTCTCCTTCAACGCCGGCTTCAACTTGGGATTGCTGCCGTGTCGTCTTGGGCCACCGATCATGGCTTAAAGTTCTCTACTTCTAAGACTTGTGCCATGTCTTTTACTCTGAAACGGGTCGTTCTTCGTCCCTCTTTGTCACTTTATGGACATCCCATTGAGTACAAAGATTCCGCGAAGCTTTTGGGGTTATTCCTTGACACTCGTTTGTCTTGGTCTCCCCATGTCTCTTACCTCCCTGTTGAGTGCTCTAAGGCCCTTACCCTCCTTCGAGTATTGTCCCATACTACTTGGGAGCGGATAGGCGCGCTCTCCTTGCTTTGCATTCCTCTCTCGTCCTGTGTAAGCTCGATTATGGTTGCCCTGCTTACTCGTCTGCTTCTCCTTCTGCTCTTCGCCGTCTTGATGCTTTGCACCATACTGGGCTGCGCCTCAGTTCTGGTGCCTTTCGTTCGACTCCCGTCCTTAGCTTGTATGTTGACACTGGCTTCCTGTCTCTCCAGGACCGCCGTGATCGCTACTGTCTTCGCTATCTTGCGCGGTCCTTACAACATCCTTCCTCTCGCCTGTGTCGTGCTTTAACTTTTGCCCCTCCTGCGGTTCCTGTTCCTCTTCACCACCTCCCTCTTTCTGTCCGGTTATCTCGCTTACAGGATTCTCTTTCCGTTCGTGTTTCTAATGTTTCTCCTCGTGTTGTTCCTTCTTTGCCCCCGTGGAGAGTCCCCCTTCCGCAGTTTTGTACATCCTTGACCCGCGTCACTAAAGCTTTTACCCCTCCTACGGTTCTAAAACGCCTTTTCCTTGAACACTTTTCTTGTCACTCCCGCTCCGTTTTGTCATCACCGATGGGTCTAAGTCTGCGGACGGTGTTGGCTACTCTGTTGTTTTTCCTGATCGCACTTGTGTCGCTTACCTCCGGAGAGTAGCATCTTTACAGCAGAATTTTATGCTGTTCGTCTCCTGGTTTCCCGGTGTCAATCCTCCTTTGTGGTGGTAGATGACTCTCGTAATGCCCTCATGGCGTTAGGGTTCTTTACTCCGGTCCACCCGGTGGTTGTCGAGATTCAACAATGGCTGTTTCTTATCTCCAGTAAATATAAGTCTGTTGCATTTTGCTGGGTTCCCAGGCATGTTGGCGTCTCTTTAAATGAGCGTGCGGATGCTGTTGGTAAGGAAGCTATCCGCGCTTGTCCCATCTCCCGTAAAAGTATTCGTTAATCGGACTTTTACGCAGTTATTCATGCCTCCATGCTTGCCCGCTGGCAGAGTTGTTGGTAACAAACTGCATACTCTTAAGTCGTGTGTCCCAGTGGCCTTCCTCCTGCCACCGGCGGTGGGTAAATGGCTGTGGGTAGGTTACGTATTGGCCATACCCGTTTAACTGTGGGTGAGTTAATGGAGCGCCGCTCTGCTTATTATTGTCCACATTGCATTGTCCCTCATATCCTGAGTTCCAGGAGGAGCGTGTGTGTTTCAGACCGTCCTCCGCGGTCGCTTATCCCTCGATAGAATTTTTGTGGACTGATAGTTTTGATATCGTTCGCCTCGTGCGTTTCTGTTCTCGTATTGGGATCCTTGGTGATGTTTAGCGCCCTCTGATTATGGCGCACATTTGCTGGTGCTACATAGCCTTCCCGGTTTGGTGCGTTCCATTGATAAGCAAGTCATTAAATATTATCTCCTGAAACAGTGTTGCCATGATAGACGACTCAAAATGTGTGGGTGGTGAAAGAATGGAGGCATGAAGTTTTGTAAAAGGTTTGAAATGAATGTTATGGAAGGTGTAGAGTAATTATATGTTGAGCGACTTAGTATGTGGGGTTGTAAAAGACCTATTGTTGTACACAAGCAAAGGCGAATTAATCGTTGCGTGGTTATATAATTGAATGTTAGAAAAGTAGAATTGATATTGTGCAATCCATTGCTGGTGTTTTAAGGACGTAATTACGAAAGATGTACTGAGATCATGTTCTTGTTTCAGATTGAGGTACTGAGGACGAAGTGTGCATGTAGCAGGGGCTATGGTGAGGCCGTAACTTATGATGTATCAAGACTTGATTAGATTCTTCCCATGGAGTACCTGTCTAAAGAAAAATATTGAAAGATTACGAGTGAAAGAAATCAGCATGTAACCGGCAGAGGCTGAAGGAAGTAATAGAACCAGAAATGGATACTATCTGTAGACCTACGACTCTGCTCTTCACAGACTGATGAGTTGATGAAGAGAAATGTTCTGCTGGGGCAGGAGTTTACAGTACCAAGCATGCAGCTTACTGGGGCATGAATAGTGGGTGCTAAACTTTGCCAAAAGATTTATATGCCCTGAAGGAGGGAATAAATTAAATAAAATAGACATGTCATGATTGATAGAGTAAATGATGGTTCGAGACATTGTTATCCAGTCAGCAGAGAGAGAATATACAAATCCTCACAGGAAATGGACATATAGGAAAAAGCCATAATCGAGGGGTGTCAATCACCGTATATTGGATACCCAGTCACATTTGAATAGATGGTAATGAAAAGGGAGACTCGCTAGCAAAAACTGTCACTGCTCTACAGGTTCAAATACCTCCAAGTTTCTCACATATAAAGGATGAAATGAAGAAAATATTGTCAAGTATGAAACGTCGCCACAGAGGCAAAGTAGTGGAAGGAAGATCCACTGGGATATGTTACGAAAAAGGCACTGGTTATTCCAGTTTCAAGCGTGGCAAAAAGATATCCATAGACATTGCAGTAGCCATACACACTTGGCTACAATTGCTGCTGGGAGGTAATGAACCCAATAGTTAGTCACATCTGTGAAATAGGAGAGGAGGTGCGACTATCGCACTACTTACTGGAATGTGAAGGTTACCTTGCCTTCCCGGTTTGTTGCCTTCTTTTGAGAATTAGTTACTTGAATGTGAAGGTACTGAAGCCCTGCACATGGAACTCAACATTAATGTAACAGGCGCTGCATATTCCACCGCGACTACAATGATAAGAAAAGGCATTGATGAATGTGACTCATTAGTGAACATTCTGCGTGTACATTCGGCACGAAGATAATAAAAAAAAGAAAAAACGAGTGCACTAAAACAGAAGGTATAAATAATAAGGGGAAAAGAAATCGCCTCCATTTGAAACTTGGACGGAAATATCACCAAGAAGGTTATCATGTATAAGTAAAGAGACATGTTACCCGAGAAAGCATAAGTAGCATAGTGTAGAGGTGATGCAGAGTTTGGTGTGGGACAAGAGTAAAATAAGTGTTCCCAAAATGAGGAGTTAAATGTAAGCCGCATAATTGGAAATATGTCTAGATGTGAGTAATGATTTGTAAATATTTATGTATAATTAAATGTTACTTTGAAATATGTTGTTAATAATCGAGTTTACCTGAGAAGATAAAGCGAACGTAACCGTGTTAGTTTGTTGAATATGTTATTTGGTATTAATTACAAATATTACTTAACGTATAGCTATTAAAGAAAGTTCCCTTACGATATATAAAATTTCTAAGTAATAAAGCAGTTTTGTTCCTTAAAAAATATACCAAATCCTAAAAAGAAAAGTGAGTATAGTAAAGTTAACTTTAAGTAAATATTTTAATCACAGGGTTCTCACTTCAGAAACGAATGTATGAGCTCCATAATTACAGACATACTGTGTCCAAACATTTGCAGAGTATCGTACATAGTGTATGAAAACATACTGTCAATTAGGAAGATAGGTTGCAGCAGTAATATATGCATGACGGACGTACCTTAGATGTAAGGTGGTGTCTAAAGAAACTTTGATATGTTTATATATAAAGGCGTGGATAGGCTCCCCGGCTTTGTACCTTATTTTGATAATTACGTAAGTAGTTGAAATGTAATAATGGTGGGTAGTGTCACGGATGGGCGGAATGTTGCAATTGGCAGAATGTGAAGGTGACGTCATTCCTTTTACAAACAAAGGTATTAAACAATTTCATGTCGTCTGGTAGAAGTGGTTAGAGGTATTAATTTGTTTTTGTAAATTTTTTAAGAGTGTAGTAGATAATAAAATGTAGTTTCGTAATCATTGTGTGATAAGTTGGCCTTCCCAGAAAATGCTGTAATATTTCCGTACGTTATAACGTTACTATTAACTTATCAAATATTGAAAAATATTGTTCAATAATGAATATGATTTTAATAAATGGCATTGAAAAAGTAGTAGATTTATGGTATTGAAGAATACTAATATTAAATAGTAATCGGTCTTTAAAACTGTTCAAAAGTGAATACTCTTGTAGTGTGCAAAATTGAATAATCCTAATAAATCTTTAGTATTGTATTCAACAGTATTAAATACTGTTTTGTTTGTTTCTTCTTACGATTAAATACTAATCAATATTGAATAGTATTAGGTATTTGAATACTATTCCATATAGAATACTATTCCATATAGAATACTATACAATATTGAATACTATTAAATATTATTGAATATTGAGTACTATTCAATATTGAATAATATTCAATACTGAATACTATTCAATAATATTCAATAGTATTCAATATTCAATACTATTCAATATTGAATAATATTGAATATTATTCAATACTGAATAATATTGAATATTATTCAATACTGAATACTATTAAATAATAATCAATATTGAATAGTATTCAATACTATTCAATATTGAATAGTATTCAATATTGAATAGTATTCAATACTATTGAATACTAATCAATATTGAATAGTATTCAATATTGAATAGTATTCAATAGTATTGAATACTAATCAATATTGAATAGTATTCAGTATTGAATAATATTCAATATTGAATAGTATTGAATATTAAATATTGAATATTATTGAATAGTATTCTATTCAATACTATTCAATATTGAATAGTATTAAATATTATTCAATATTGAATAGTATTCAGTATTGAATATTATTCAATATTGAATAGAATACTATTCAATAATATTCAATATTGAATAGTATTCAATACTATTCAATATTGAATAATATTCAATATGAATACTATTCAATAATATTCAATAGTATTCAATATTCAATACTATTCAATATTGAATATTATTCAATACTGAATATATTGAATATTATTCAATACTGAATACTATTAAATACTATTCAATATTGAATAGTATTCAATAGTATTCAATATTGAATAGTATTCAATATTGAATAGTATTCAATATTGAATAATATTCAATACTATTCAATATTGAATAGTATTGAATACTATTCAATATTGAATACTATTGAATATTATTCAATATTGAATAGTATTCAAT